>PVLD010024143.1:0-26000 GCA_004027595.1 Dinomys branickii | reverse complement strand
TCCCAGAAGATCTGAAAACATCATATCACTCTGATATATGTGCACCCATGTTTATAGCAGCACAATTTGTAATAGCTAAAATGTGGAAGCAACCCAAGTGCCCATCCACAGAAGACTGGATTAAAAAATTGTGGCATTTTTATATAATGGAATATTATTCAGCTATAAAGACAGTTTTGGGGACTTTGTAGGCAAGTGGTCAAAACTGGAGTCCATACTCATAAGTGAAATAAATCAGCAGTACATGAGCAGGCAACGATCTGTGTCACTGGTGTAAGAACCCGAGGGTGGGAATATAAACTAAGAGACATGAAGGAAATCTGTTCAAAAACAAAGAACAGATGGGACGAGGGAAAAGAGAAAAGAAAGAGACAAAAATGTATGTATGTATATATGAATATACATATATGCAGGAGGGCTAACATGGTTCTACTATTGTATTATATCACTTAATGCTAAGGAATAATTGATGATGGGTTATTTGATCAATCTTGTATGTCTGTATGTGTTATCCTGAACCCACACTTCGAAGATATCAATATGCAAAGCAGCAACTATTGGTGTTTTTTTGTTGTTGTTATTGTTGCTGTTTACCTGTTTTGTTTTTTGTCTTTAGATTTTTGGTATTTGTGTTTTTTCTGTTGTTGAGAGGATTAATTGTCAGACTAATTTTGCATGTCTGTATATGGGTTCATATATTTACACTTCAAAGATATCAATGGATAAAGCAATAACCACTGTTGCGACCATGTCACCTTGTCTATAGATTAGTTGTGATTGTATTATTTTTTATGCTAATTGGTGTCTGTTTGTTAATATGTTTTTGTACTTTTATTTAAAAAGAAGTAATGAGTGCATAGGTATGATTCTGAATATCTAGCATCACACAATGAAAGTGAGCACAGTGTTGACTTGATAAAGAGCTAAGAAATTCTGAGTAAGATTATGCAGGAGTAAGAAATCCTGAAGGAGATCAAACCTGTTTATTTACACACCGGAGGAATGTATTACATAACATTTTGGGAAAACAACCAGCAAAATCAACATTATGGCAAACTACAGAACAAAGTATGCCCCCTCATCAGCAAAGCATTATAACAAGGAAGACAGTGAGTAGGAGTAGGTCAGGGAGAGCTACAGATCGAGACTACCCGCAATATAAAGTGCACGGATGGGGTGCTTTTTGCTATTGGTTTCAACAAAAACCTTGATAAAAGTTATGATTTGAACATTTATTTCATGTTAATTTTTCAAATAGGAAGCTCTATTGCTTTAGGTTTTTTTGTCTTTTAGAGGAGAAGTATTTATGAGTTCAGTCAGATGATACCCATCGTTTGTTTTAGTAGAATGAGGGGAGAGGGGCGGGGCCTGGAGAGACAGACAAAAGCAAGCTGATGACTGCGACAGCTGGGGAAGGACTCGCTGAGGCTATCCTATGTATCCTTTTCAAATCTGTCTCTGCTTGAAACTTGTCTTAGCAAATAGATAAAGAATGCAAAGTTCTTTACCTCCTGGAAATCCAGCTGTATGGGCCAAAAAGTCCATAATTGTGAGTCTGCAAATCTGAGGTATGAACCAGGAATTTCTTTTTTATTTTATCTGAAATCCCAAACATTGCACCTGTAAGTTATCAAAATATATATTTTTGTGCCCCCTCCCCAGGACTTAAATTATAAAATATAAAATCATAACTGGGGATTTTCCACGACTGTGTGCAGCATTCCTATCATCACAACAAGAAAACAAAAGTCTTTATGTTACTCTCCTCCCTGCTACTTTCTAAGAACAATTTCTTTATCAAGGTAAATCTTCAAGTATGTTTTTTTAATTTCCCTTGCAGAGAGTATTGAAACCTTAGTATAAAAGATTTTTCCTGAAATGCACAAAAGAAACAGTGAACTCTGAGACATTTTAAAACTAATCATATGTATTTCTCATCGATCAATTACTATTTTTACCTCGTGTAGTTAAGAAAACATTACATTGCTAGAGGAAATTGGGTCCGCTCAGTGCTTCCTCCATCCCCTCTGGGATGCATGGCCTTAGAAGAGTGAGTCTGCACTCTGTGCTTCCTCCATTGTCTTGGGGATGGCGGGGTCTTTGCAAGGAGTGGAAGGACACATGCCTTTGTTGAGTAGACTGACAGGAACCCCAAGATCTGAGACCCAAGACAACAGCCATGTTTCAGGTACATGGGCACACACATGCCTTTGGAGGGCAGAGTGATTGTCGAGACCAGCAGCAGGGAAGTGTCTGAAACAGCAGTGAGGAACCAGTGGTTGGACTCTAGAGCATCTCATGAGCAGAAGTCCAGCCCCAGACCCCACAACCGAAGGCCGAGATCAGCTCCATACCCCACACATTTCTGGGAATAGATGTGGACACTGTCAGAGAACTGTAAACACCAGATGTATTTTCCTACTTTTACTCTCCCTTGTTTGTCTGATTGGTCATCCCTCTGCTGCCTGGTTGAATGTCATCTTCTTTTCTTCTGTATTTGGTGGTTATTTTTGTATTTGGGTTTTTCTTTTCCTTTTATTCTCTCTTTTTCTCATCTCCTTTAATTTTCTTCCTTCTCTCCTGTTCGTTTTTATTCTCTTTCTCTTTTTTGCTCCTTTTATTCAGTGTTTGGGCTTCTTACCTTTTGTTTTCATTCTCTTTTATAGGCCTACATTCTCTCTTTCCTCTTGAATTTAAACTTTCAAGGGAGTAAACATTGTCTCTGCCTTTTTTGACTGCTTCTTTGAATTCTATTTTATTCTTTCCCGCCTGTGTCCTCCAGTTTCCCAAAACTTGAGTGATCATCCTTTAATCTCTAGCCCTGATGCTACTATATTTGACCTCACACATTACTTTAGCCCATTCCCAAATGATCTTAATCCCCTGATCCCAACAGAACAGTAAAGTCACCTGACTAAGGGGAAAATCACTGCATGCAAGTGTACAGTATATGTTTGACTTTGTTACATAATTTTAGAGTTTACTCCTGTGGTCAGAGGTAACAGGTTAATGGTTACCATAGGTAATCAGTAGTTAAGCTGTACTTAAAACTATTGTTATTACTAACTGTACTACTTTAACCAGGATATCATACATGTTATAAATAGTTTTGTGCCCTGTATGATAACACTGTGGCTATATGAGGTGTAATCACCACCACTGCCCTGTACCAAAGGATTGGGAACTAAGCCAAATAGTAATATTGCATTCTTTATGACTTTGGAAGCTGGGACCTTGGGACAACTGTAAGAACCCACCTACATCTAGAAGACATCCCTGAAGAACAGACATCCTCTAAGGGAACCTAAATATTAATTATAAAGCTACATATCATAAGACACTGGCAAGTATCAACAAAGAAAACAACATAGAAAATAGAAAATAGAAAAAGACAAGACACAGAAGCAAAATGCAACCCCATGCCCCCAGACAACCCAGGATAAACCCAGAGCTCAAGCAGATAGGTGAAATTGGAAATAAAACACTGGAACTTTCTGAAATGATAGCAGCAGAACTAACTGAAAAAACAAGTGGAAACGGCTATGGAGAAAATAACCTCTCAGGTACAGAAAGAAATGATGCTTAAAATGAAAGATGTTAGAGAAGACATAAATAAAAGAATAGATGAGCTTAGAAAATGATGAAAACAAATAATGCCCAGCACAGAAAATAAATGGAATCTATGAAACTAATCCAAACAGAAATCCAAGAGATTAAAACCTCCATTGAAAGTACAACAGGTTGAAGAAAGAAGAGAGGATTTCAGATCTTGCAGACAGAATTATAGCTAGTGATAATGAAAACAAAGATATCTTAAAATCAGCAAAAGACCATGAAAAATTAATCCAGCATCTACAAGATGAAGCAAAGACAATAACAGAAGTTTGACTGAGGTCAATGAGAAAGCTGGAAACAGCAACGACATAAAAGAAAGTCTTCACAGAAATAATGGCAGAAAACTTCCCAAGTGTGAAAAAAGAATTTAATATACAAAGAAACAAGGAATTTAGAACTCCAAACATTCATAACCTAAAAACCTACACCAGAACATAAAATAACAAGATTCCAAAATTCAACACTAAAACAGAATATTAAAAGATGTTAGAGAAAAAAAAAACAGATTACCTATAAATGAAAGCTCATCAGAATGATGGCAGACTTCTAAACACAAACCCTGAAGTCAAGAAAAGCTTGGAGTGGAGTATTTCATCTTCTAAAACAAAACAACTTCCAACCAAGATTGATGCACACTGCAAAGCTACCTTTCAAAATTAATGGAGAACTATGATACTTCCATGACAAAGAACAACTGAAGGGATTTATGAACAACAAAGCAATTCTACAAAGAGTACTGAAATATATTCTAGACAGAGATAAAAATGACCACAATTCCAAGAAAAACAACAGAAGAAACCACTAGGCAGGGCAAGCAATTAAACAGAGGGTTTGGAAAGCAGAGAACCAAAGGTAGGAAAATACCATGACCAAGATATGCCATTCCATATCAGTTATAACTATCAATGTAATTCACCAATCAAAAGAAAGAGATTGGCAGAGTGGATGAATAAACAAGATTCAACAATATGCTGTATACAAGAAACACATTTAATGCAAAAAGACATTCACAGACTGAGAATCAAAGCATGGAAGACAATCTTCCACACAACTGGAACCCAGAAAAAAGCAGGAGTAGCTATTCTTTTTGCAGACAATGTTAAGTTAAAACCAAGAATGATCAAGAGGGATAAACAAGGTCACTATATACTTGCTAGGGTAAAACTTCAAGAGGAAGAGATAACTATCATGAATATATATGCATCAAATACTGGAGCACCTAACTATATAAGACAATTACTAAGAGACATGAAAAATCAAACAAGCAATAACACAATTGTAATGGATGACATCAATATCCCATTCTCACAAAGAGCTAGATCAACTAGAAAAAGCATCAGCAAATAAATAACAGAGCTGAATCGAACCTGTGAACAAATGGACTTAGTGTTTTTAGACTATTCCACCCAACATCATTAGAATACACATTCTCAGCTGCACATGGAATGTTCTCTAAAATATATCATATACTAGCCCACAGAACATGTTTAAGTAAATAAAAAGGAATTGAAGTTATCACATATATAATATATGACCATAGTGCAAAAAAAGGAGAAATTATGCAAACCCTCCATAAACACAGAAATTAAACAATACTCTCCTAAACAACCAATGGGTCACAAATAAAATAAAGGAAAAAATTAAACAATATGTACAACTACACGAGAAGGCAGACAGAACATACCAAAACATATGAGATGCTATAAAAGTAGACCTAGGAAGGAAATCTGTATCAGTGAATTGTCACATCAGGAAATCAGAATGAGCACAAATAAGCAATCTAATGTTGCACCTCAAGTTTCTAGTAAAAGAAGAGCAAGAAACCCCAAAGCCCATAAAAGGAGGAAATTTAAAGATCAGAGCAGAAATGAACACAATGAAAAGCAAGAAAACAATACAAAAAGTTAATGAATTGAAGAGTTGGTTCTTTGAAAAAATAAATAAAATTGACAAACTCTTAGCACACTTTATCAAAAAAGGAAAGAAAAGACTTAAAACCATGCATTGAGGAATGATAAGGGTGAAATCTCCACAGATCCTGTGGAAATTCAGATCATCAATAAATACTTTGAAAATCTTTACTCTCATTAGGTGGAACACACAGAAGCTATGGACAGATTCCTAGATACATATGAATTACCAAAGCTGAATCAAGAAAATATAATAAATTCTCAATAAGTCAATATTAGCTAATGAGATTGAAAATGTAATTATAAACTTACCAACAAGAAGAAAAGCCCAGGTCCTGATGGATTCACAGCTGAATTCTACAAGAAATTTAGAGAAGATTTTGCGAGTAGTCTTCAAACTCTTTAATGAAATTAAAGGGAAACAATCCTTCCTCACTCTTTCTTGTAGGCAAGTATTATCCTGATACAAAACCAGAGAAAGATACAACTAAACAAGAGAACTACAGGCCATTCTCCTCAATGAACATAAATGCAAAACTCCTCAATAAGATACTAGAAAACAATTCAACAAATCATCCAGAAGATTATACACCATGATCAGGTGGGATTTATCCCAGGAATGCAGGGATGGCTCAACATACACAGATCAATAGATGTAATACACCATGTTAAAAGAGCCAGAGACAAAAAACACATGATCATCTCAATAGATGCAGGAAAAGATTGTAATAAATTCCATCACTCATTTATGTTAAAAATCCTCCAAAAAATTGGAATAGATGGTCTTTATCTCAGTCTGATAAAAGCCATCTATGACAAACCAACAGCCAACATCATATTAAATGGACAAAAATGGAAAACTTACCCTCTAAAGTCAGGAACAAGGCAAGGATGTTCACTATCATCATAACTTTTCAACATAGTTCTGGAAACACTAATCTGAGTAATTGGACAAGGTAGAGAAATAAAAAGAATAAGAATAGGAAAAGAAGTGAAATTATCATTATTCACAGCCAACATGATACTCTACAAAGACATCAAAAACTCCACCAAAAGATTCCTAGAGTTAATAATCAAATTCAGTTGCATGGCTTAATACAAAGTCACTATTCAAAAATCAATAGGATGATTGCAGAAAAACAACTTATTGAGGGAGAAATTAGGGAAACTGCACCCTTCTCAACAGCATCCAAAAAAAATGAAACACTTAGGAATCAATCTAGCGAAGGACATAAAAGATCTATACAGTGAAAATTACAGGACTCTGAGAAAGGAGATTGAAGAGGATATCAGAAAATGGAAAGATATCCCTTGCTCATGGATAGAAAGAACCAACATAGTGAAAATGTCTGTACTTCCAAAATTGTTATGCAGACACAACAATAAATACACTCAGCCAACTTGTCTTTGACAAAGGGGCCAAATATGTTCACTGGAAGAAATAACCTCTTTAATAAATTGTACTAGAAAAACTGGCTCTCCACATGCCAATGACTAAACCTAAATGGCCTATCACCATGCCCTAAGCTAAAGTCAAAATGGATCAAAAATTTAAATATTAAAGCAGAAACACTAAACCTACTGGAAGAAAAAATAGGTTGAAATCTGGAAGACACAGAGAACCTGAAAGTGTAAGTAAAATCTGAAAGGTACAGTAGATATTGTGAAAGGGAAAGAAACTGCTCAATAGGAAAGAACAACTGGGATGAGGGAAAGGAGAAAAGAAAGAAAGAATGAAGGGAAAAATATCTATGTATATATACACAAGGTAGCTAAGGTAATTATCCTACTAATTTCTATTGGTTTATTGAAAGGAACAATTAATGTTTAATTGTTTGATCAATTTTGAATAACTATATCTGGTAATCTGAGCAACTATTGTGAGGATAACAATGATTAATATAAACACCGTTGTTGATTTGTCATTTTGTTTTGAATTTCTGTATCATTTTCATAGTTTTTGCATTCATTAGTTTTTTTGTTTGGTTGGGTTTTTGGTACCAGGAATTGAACTCAGGACCTTGCACTTGTCAGTCAGGCAATTGTGCCACAGAGCTATATCCCTGGCCCATAGTTTTTGTGTTGCTTTGTTTTTGTTATTTTGTTTTTGTTCTTTTCTCCTTAAAGTAAAAAAAATTGCTAAACATTTATGTTTACTTTTATCTATTTGAAATCTTGAGTTTATTTTTAACCTTTTGTTTTAAATAATTTTAATTATGCATCTATAAATTGATCTTGATCATTTAATAATAATAAACATGACAAGCACCTCGATGGCATCTACTCTGACCAGATCTCAATTTAAAATTTCATGAATTTTGTTGTTATTTGTTTGTTCCCCAAACAAAGGTAGAGAAATTAGGAGGTGAAAGTCTTCAAGAATATTTGTGTAAGTGGTAAAAACAGACAATAATTTGCCTTCCATTCCATTCCCAACTATGGACTGCATGAAGGGGCAGAGCTGGGGTCTGCAGAGCATCAGAGCCATACGAGGAGCTAACTGGTGCTCTTTCTCCCTTTAGGAAATAGGGAAACCCAAAAGTATTCTTTAAAATTTAAGGAATCATAAAGCTACCCCTGAACAAATCAAGAACTCTCTTGAAATTATATTAGAATTCTTAGTTTTTAAGACTATTTTTCCAGCGTCAGAGATTAAACCTGCACCTTTGTACTGAGCTAGAACGCCAACGCTTTTGATTTTTTTTTTTACTTTGAGACAGGGTTTCGCCGAGCTGTTAAGTTGCTTGAGCTGGATTTGAATTTGTTGTCCTCCCGCCTCAACCTCCCAGAGTCCTTGGGATTACAAGTATGTAACCGCACTGCACCTGGAAAACTTACCTTGCCCAACTATGTCAAGGCACCTGGTATCATTTCAGACATTTGAATTCCACAGGAAACTTTGACCACATTTTATAGTACTGTGTATCCGTGGCAACATTTTCCCGGGTTTTTTTTTTTTTTTTTTTTTGCTGTTTTTAAAATGAAATTCTCCATTTGCAATTGCAGTTGTACACATCCTATATGAATAGAACAAATAAACTTCAATATATTATTTATAAAACAGCATTCTTATGTTGCTATATGATTTCTTTTAATTTCCAGGAAAAATCATAAATAATGTATTTTCAGAAATTCTTGGAATGACCAAATTTTCTTTCATTTTTGTCTTCAAAATATACATCATTGTATATTATGGCTACCATTTCTTGCTATGATAAACACACATTTTCTAATAATTTTCTAATTACTACAGAGGTAGTACCCCCAATATTATTTAGTGGAAATACCTTCCTTGAGGTTATAACAGAGCTGAACTTATAGGCAATAAAATGACAAAGCATCTTCTATTTTTGTCACTCGCTCTGGGATGTCTACAGAAGAACAGGATGTGTGGCTCTGTAGTGTAATGATAAAGATTTACATGAATTGTTCCCTTCTTTCAGATAGCTGTTACTTTCCTCAGTGTTACATTCTGTCATTCCATTCTCCACCCTCACTATTAAGGCTTCCATTACCACCCACATGGCACTGTGGCTTTATCCATGGGTGGCAGATGTTATCCCCATATGTCATCCGATCAATTTTCCATTCAAGGGTAATGTCATGTTTGGGAGAGAGCCAACCCACACTTTAGTAAAGGCTGTCTCTGTAGTCTTTACCAGTCATAAATGCAAGCATCTTTTCAACTTCTCGGGTCTGATATTTAACCAAAAAATCAGTGGGGATCTTAGAGGCACTTTGCTAGTTTTCATGTCAGTTGGGCTTTTTCCTCTGACTGTCATTTGCCAGATTATTTCCTTTAAAGGAGGATGGCATTATTCTGTTTCTTCTACTTTTATATATTTCAGAATACATTGGACAGGTACTCATTTGATAGATTCAAGTAAAAGAACATATACCTCTTGGGTCTGGCTCATGAGACTATTACTACTCATTTATTTTTAAGGTCTATGCCTCACCTTCTTATTGCTAGAAGTTAGCATTACTTAGAGTTCAGAATCCCTTGTCAATATTATTATAAGGATCAGTGAAAGTTAAGAGAAGCACAATGTACCTGCACAGCTCTGACTTGTGCCCCTCTCTCCCTCTTTCCTTCTCTCCGTCTCTCTCTGTCCTCTTTTATGTCCTCTTGTTTCTCCAATTCACCCACTTCATGTCAGTCTGTCTGTGAGTTTGTGTCTGTTCACATTTATGGAACATTTGCTTCTTGCTAGCCATCATGGTATATTTTTATATTTAAATGTTAAACAAAATGTAATTCTTTTGAGACTTCCAAAGTCTGACAATATACCTTAAATTATTTGGAAACTGATCCAGGCTACCCCACTAATTTCCCATGCTCATGCTGTGTGGCTCGGAAGTAGGAGGTGTGGGAGGAGAAAAGTGGAAACAGCTACGTGTTTTTATTGTTCACAAAGATACCAGCCTCTCAAGTGATCCCACTGCTTGCAATTCGATGAAGTAATGTTTGCTTACTTTATCTATGTGTATTAACATTTTAAAGACTCAGACCACATCCTATTTCAATTTTTTTTATGAATTTCAAGTAATCTAGATCTCCTGGCTTAATTTATTCAAAATACTTCCAATCCAAAGATCATTTTTTCCAGTGTTGTATTTTATTCTGGACATGCAACAGCCAATCCTTACCATGACATTTCAAGTGTAGACAAACTGTATTTTTGTATAAAACAGTTATTTCTTCTTTTGTTAAAAATTCTCATTTAACACTTTTCCAGAAAACAGTATGTGTATGTGTGTGTGTGTGGTGGTGGTGTGTGTGTGTTTTTCATCAACTTGAAACAATTTATTTAGGAACCAGTCTCAGGTGATATCAGCCATTTACTAAATTATGCTTGATCCTTGAGCATATGATTTTTGAAAACTTACCTTACTGTTCTTATTTTTAATGATTTCTAACAAAAATCACCAAATACTTTCATTCTTTCATACTGACTTGTAAAGTTTATCTTTGTTTATTAAAATACTTCCTAGGAATGTCAGTTGATATTTTACTGTTTCTCAAGAACATTTTACTAATGCGGCTTAACTTTTGTAAAACTAACAGCTCTTTGGCAGCTCTTTCTGAATTCCAGTTATTGTTATAATCCATAGCCTTCCTCTCCATCACTTATTGCCCTGAGATGCTGTCCCAGGGCAGGAAGTAATACAGCTGGTGGAGGCAGATCTTTACACGTGGACTAATTTCACACTACTTCTGTTATAAATGTCTGTATGACACAGAGATACAATATGCATATTTTTTTAAATATAATTTTTCTCCACTAGCATGGAATTTCCATTCCAGATGCATGGTCTCGCTTGTTGTTAGTACCAGAACAAGGTCTTCGTATAAAAGTGCCCCTACTGTATTTGAATTTATACTCATAGAAAGAACTTACTTTATTTATAGGTTACTGATGATATACTCTCGTTAATTTCTACTGACCTGAGAAGTTGTGTAGAATGACTTTGAGCATCTCCTATTGCCTGTGTTTGCTGCCATATTCTCACATGAGCATAGGTCATGCTCGTCTCCCGGAACCCTAGAAATTCAGCATCACTTGCAAATTATTTTAGTCAGTTGCAACAAATTTTACCCTTGAGTTCTCACAAGTGTTTCATGTTTGCCATCAAGTTTTGCTAGTCTATTTAGTCCCGTGTGATTGCTCTGGGAGTGGTCTTAGTGCTCTTCCTCAGCTTTTGATCTGACACTTGCGAGTTTCCGTTTCCAAAGACAGCTGAGGAAGACTGTAATGACTTCCTCAACAAAGACTGGTCAGTAAAGTGGCACTCTGCATTTTAGTTTTATACCTTGATATGATACCAGACATCTTAAATTATACCACTGGTCTTTCAGCTTTCCTTAACATATTTGAGAGTCTTTTTATCTTTGCAAGTTTGATTCTTGGCAATGGTCCTCTTGCTTCTGAAGTACATAGTTGTTGATTCATGTGGATTACTACTCCTCAAGATCTTCCAAATTTCATTCGTTTTGGTGAATTTTCATTTAAAAATATAGATTTTATGAAGATAATCTCTTCGATCATGTAGGCATGAAGAAATTTTATTTGATCGTTTGTCTCTGCCACGCCTAATCTACTTTCTTAGTTATCATTTATATTACCTTAAAACCTTATTACTGCTCAAAGGAAGAAAGTTCACATTGATAATACATAAAAACAAAACTCCTCTAATTTTGGACTTCTTAAGCATTATTAATTCTTTTACTCTTTCTTAGTTATTTTTATTTTCTAGTTTGTAAAAAAAAGACCCTCCCCATCATGGTATTCAACTTTTAGATTTTATAATCTTTCCTTGGTCAGAAAAGATTTTTAAAATCACTCAGACATACTCTTTGAAGATCTGTTACCCTTGCTTCTGATAAATAAAGCAACATGCAGCAGGGCACCTGCTGTCATCAATGTTCCAACTGTCACTGATCCTTAGGAAAATGTCTCCTGCTAACCATGTCAGCCTCTGTTGGGTCTGTCTGCAGCAGCAAGGTCCTCTTTCTCTCTCTGCTTCTATTCAGTTTCTTTAAGCAGAAGCAAAGATCTGGTGATCAACGTACTAGAAGATTGTTGTCCTGGAATGTGTAAAGCACCAAACTTGTCTTCATTTCTTTATCCCCGTTCATTTCACAACCACTGAAGTCTGTCGGTAGTGCCTGACCACTCCTCACACACTGGGCGCTTTCAGTGCACCAAGAACTCAAAGTCAAAACAATGGACAACAATGTTTCTTTTTTTTTTTATTTTAAAGACAAAAGAATGGAGATATATAAACCAGGGACAACAATGTTTCTACACATAAATGTGCATGTGATGCTAAAAGGAATCTGGTTAAAATGCAGGTTGTGTTTAGATTACCATGATTCTGCTTAATGCCTTAGATTCTGCATGAGAACCAGCTGGCAGGGGATGTCTAAGCCAATGTCAGGAAAGAGCAGGACTCTTGATTTCACCATCACCTTTAGTAGGGCAGCTTCCTGAAATTCTCTATTCCTCTGGGTTTAACTCACTTTCATGACTCTTTAACTTCTACCAATCTTCATTCTACTTCTTTATCCTTCAAAAATAATCCCCAGAGCTTCATTCTAAACTTATTTTTCTTCTTTCTAAAGTGACATTTCTCATACTTTAGTTTACAAAGTAAGTTATCCAGGAAACTCATTAAAAATGGAACTCCCTTGTACCTCCAGAGATTGTGATACGATAGAAAGACCTTATCAGAGTTAAAGCTGAAGTCTGCCAGTCTTCAATTTTAATTCTGATAAGGTCTTCCTTTTTAGAACTATGTTGTGTATGATTAAGGTGTGCAGCGTGAAGTTAAGGTACATCTTAGATAGTATGAAGGCTACTGTAGTGAACCAGTTCTCACATCCATCCCCCACATGGCTACACATTTGTCTTTGTTTTCCTGACAAGAGCAAGTAAAATTTACTCATTTATCATAGTCTCATATCCATTACAATTTTATTAGCTGCAATGAGCATGCTGTAGATTAAATTTCTAGAGCTACACACCAGCCTATGTGTCTGATACTTCGTGTCTTCTAACCTACTTCTAACCTCATCGTACTTTCTCTACCTCTGCTGTTCCTGGTAACCATTGCTTTGATCTATATCTCTGTATATTGAACTCTGAGTTTTTAAAGGCTCTACAAACATGTGAGATTTCAGAATATATTTCTTCTGTGATTGACTTATTTCACTTGGTATATCATCATTCAGGTTCAAACCTGTTGTGACAAGTGATAGGATCTTTCTTTTTCAGGGTGGCATAGTATTCTACTGCACAGATGTACCATATTTTAAAAATATCTATTCATACAATGAGAGACATCTGCCTGTTTCCATATCTGCTATTGTGAATAATATTGAAATAAACATGGAGGTACAGATATGTTTACTGTGTTGGTTTCATTTTCTTTAGGTATGCATCAAAAATGAGATTGCTAGGTTATATGGTAGCTCTATATTTAATTTTTTGAGAAGTCTCCAGAGTATTTTCTGTCATGGCTGTAAAACCTACATTTGTATCGGTAGTTCCCTTTCCTTCATCTTCTCACCACACTTGTCTTTGACTTTTTGATAACAGTTGTCTATTATAGTTGGGAACTTCAATGTCCCTCACACGCTGTGGGGTATTGAAAGTGTGGCCCCATCCCACAATACCATTTGCAAGGTGGTGAAACATTTTAGTTTGTCAGGGCAAATGGAAGGAACATTGGGATTCCAGTTCCCACTGGTCTTTTTCTTCTCTTCCTGGCATCCATGAGGTAAGCAGTTTCCTCTGTCATACACTCCCGCCACACGGTACTACCTTGCCACAGGCCAAGCAGCAGTGGCCTGAAATCTCTAAATCAACCCTTTCCTCATTTTAAGATGATTTGTCTCAGGGATTTTGTTTCCAAGATGAAAAGTTGATGAAACCATCATCCTAAGAGGAATGCAGTAAATCTTGTAGGACTTTTGATTTGCATTTCCTTGTTGATTGATGATTTTAAGCACCTCTGCAAACGTCTGTTGGCTTTTTTTATGTCTTCTTTGAAGAAATGTATTTTCAAGTTATTTGTTCCTTTTGAAACAGGTATTTTTCCAGTACTAAGTTGTTTAATGTCTTTATAAATTTCACATATCCATCCTTTAGAGCACTTTTCACCTTTCATTGCTCTAATGCTATCCTAGTTGATGATAATTTCTAAATCAGACCTATACCTCAGACTTATTCACAAGTTCACTTACTAATGGCACATCTAGCTGGAAAATTCTTAAGAGTTTATGTCCCCAAAACACTCATGAGTCCCTGTCTCTAGGAATTGTTGGGATCAACATCCACTGGAAAGATTGCTAACATCTCTGACTTAGAAACCATTTAAAAGCTGACTCATTAAGTCTGGAATAAGGCCTATGATATTGTATTTTTAATAAACATTCATCTAATATCCCCAGACCACCATGGGAAATGTGTCTCTCTGGCCAGGCACCGTGGCAATGGCGCATGCCTGTACCCCTAGCACTTGGGTGGCTGAGGCAGAAGGATAGCTGCAAGTTTGAGACCAGCCTGGGGTACATAGTGAGTTCAAGGCCAGCCTGAACTGCAAATAGTGAGACACTGTCTCACAGAAAACAACAACAAAAGTGTATTTTGTAAGGGTTTCTCCAGCTCTTCTTAGCAGCAAGACCACAGAGTCTTTGGAAGCACCTTCCCCCATAGACTCATACTCATAGAGTATGAGAACAAGGGATAGTTGAACCACCCTCATAATCTCTAGCAAAACCTCCAAACAACTGCAAATAACAATGCGAACTAAAATCGTTGCTTTGCTTTGCCCTGCCTTTCTTTTCTTTTCTTTTTGGAGTACTAGGGATCAAACCCAGGGCTTCATACATAGGCGAGCGCTTCACCACTGAGCTGTATCTCTGTCCCCAGTGCATTTCAATCTAAAGGCAGTTATAGATCAAATTGCCAGCCACAGCCCTTCCAACAGAATTCCCTTAAGCCCCTTTATATGATTATTCCTCACTGCCAATGGTTTGACTGTATATCAGTTACACTTCAAAATAAGGGATACATGCCTGGCCCCTCTCTCTTTTTGAAACTTGTTCCTATGAAGACACAATACTAATTTAAGAAGTTGAATGGCAAAGCCTGTATACATCTCAATAGACAGTACACACCTCTGTGGTGAAGATACTATCCATTGGTGTTGACACAAACTCATTAATTTTCATTCCCCAAGGAAACATTTTTCAGTCCATATCCACTAGAGGAAGCTCAATTAATAGATTTTGTATCATAAAGAGTTCTGGTTTGTAATTTTTTTTAAATTAGCCCCTTTACATTACAGATGAATTCTATTAGTTGCCTAAAGAATTTTAATTTGAGCTTTTCTTCATTGTCCTTTTACTCACATTGTGCCTTTTAGTGCATACGTGCAATTCTTTTGCCCAGGGTTATTAGAATAAAATTAGCGTTCAGTTAGTCATTTTGAGACATGGCCACCAAGTGGCTAATCCTTTTGTAATCTTTAATAAACCACATTATTCTCAAAGTGATGCTGGCATTTAAAGAATCAGAAATAGCAAAAGCCACATAATTTTGAAACACATGAATTATATATTTTTTTTAATATATTTTTGATACTGAGTAGGCCCTAAACCTCTTTCTGAGTGGAAACACTGTCAGCAGTTGTAATGTACACAGTGGAGGACATCAATGTTTTGATTCATTTGAATCTTATCTCTATGCAAACGCTGTGGTCACGTTTTGAATCTCCCGTCTATCTACATATCAAACTGTACAATAAAGAAGCAAAATTTTTTCCCTTAAAACTAAAAAATCAGTGGGTGCTGAGAGGTTTTACCAGGACTGTTTTGCTTTGATTCCAGGAGCTTGAGGCATTGATTCACCCTATTTTTCTAAATACAAACACGTAGGCAATATTTTACTTCAGCTGGAGTCGCCAGCAGACATCTTCCACAGCTTGGAGTTATTCTTTGACAGATCTTTAATCCTTGCTTTTCTCTCCACATTTCTCTTTTCCGCTGCCTCCCTCTCTCAGCTGCAGGGATTTGTCCCCTACAAGAATGGGGGTGGGAGGGAACAAGGCTTGAAGCAGGCAGCGAGCATGAGCTAGAGAATGCCAGGATCTGGCTTTTGTTATTGGTTGGCTGCCGCCTGATGGACGGAAGAGGGAGGAGTGAATTCTCTTCAGTGTGTTCCGACGGAGCCGAAGTCCAGAAACCATATTTACAGGTAAGAGCAAAAATATTATTAAAAAAGAAAAAAGAACAGAATATCTTTTTTCCCCTTTTTTAAGAGATGCTTCTCAATTCTTACTGCAAAAAAACCTTGTATGCTATGAAAATTATTCTGAATACATTTCCTGAAAGTGTGCCTTTTTATTACTTGAAGAAGCTGTGCAGTGAGCTGTTCTTTCTCGCTGCAAAATCCTCTGCTGATTAAAACAAAAAGCAAAAAATCCAAGCTACAGAGGCGTGTTTTACACCGACAACTTCTAAAGCAGTATTATGAGAGAAAAACTGTTAGATAAAATGAGCCATCATGTGTCGTTTTAAATTTTTTTTTTTTTGAAGATTGTATTATCAAAGGAGGAATGAAAAGGCTTGGTAAATTCCACAGGTCCTGAGAAAATGGAGCCTTCTCTGCATATACAATAAATTCAGGGTGGTGCTTTTTAATACTTACAATACAGTAAATGCTTTAGGAAATACATTGTTGCAGGTTGTAGACTTATGCTAATTTAGAATGAATGATTTGTGTGTATGTAAACCCTTTTAACTTACTACTCTTGGTTAATCTCGTGCTTTTAAGTAGATATGTCACTTTATCAATAAATATGAAGCTTATGTGATAATTAAACAATTGTCTTTCTATACTCACTGACATTTGTGGGACCATTTTCATTTTAAAAGCTAAGAAACTAATTGTGAAGCATTCACCATTGCTGTAAAAAATAGTATTTGAACCAGCAAGTTTCATTGGTAGGTTCACTTATCAGATATATCTAGATAAGAATTCCATCATAGCACTTATATTGCTGGGAATATCTTCAAAGCTTTATTTTCAGTATTTAAGTTTTCATTTTGCTTCTTGCTTGTATTTCTTACCATTGCCTTTAATTTTCCCTAAGGTTTAAAAATATATAGAATGAATGACACATCTATAATAAAGACATAGAAAAATAATTTTAAAACCAAGTATCTTAATCATATATTGATTGTAATGCAGAAGTATAGATCTTTAAGGTTGAGACACTCCCATTAAATTAAGCTGTTAAAGTGTTATTTCAGATTTGGCAATTAATACCTGTTGATTATAATAAATGAAAGTCTGTTATATAAATAATATATCTGTATATATGTCTAATGCTTCTTTGGATTGAATCAGATTAATGGAAGTGATTGTATATTTTTAAGAATGTTTTGGTCTTGTTTTTGCTTTCTCTTTTTGTTTGGGAGATATTTGTCTTTGAATACAGAGATGCACACATAACAGTTCTTGCAAAATTGAAATAAACAGGCAAGAAAACCTACCAGGTACTGGGTAAAGATTATTCAACTGAATGAAGAATTACCTTACACTTCCTAAAGGTACTAAATATAGTTAATATTTTATACACTTATGTGTCATAGTGACCCAAGCAAATATTCCTGTGTGGCTTATCTTGACCCTCTCTGATTAAAAAAAAAATTACAACACAGTAAAATTTCATTGTGTGTCTAATTATTTATAGATTTTTTTCTGATTGTGGTATTCCAAGGAAAATAATTGTTGTAATTAATGCACCCACCTACTAGACTGGAAGGTGAGGCAGCGTTTAAGGTGAGGTCATCACCTCCTGAAATGTGTTGGTGAAAAATAAATCAAAGAAGCTACATATTTTAGAAATTATAAATTCTGAGCAAAGCTACCTCTAGGAATGAAGGGGAACTGATGAAAATTAGATAGCAGAGTTCCACATGGTTTTAAATTATTCCGTTTCCTTGGAAACCAGCTGCGGCAGATGCAGTTTGCTTTCTTTCACTAAAAATATCATCCTTTTAATAATTGCTAAGGGAAAGGTTCTGAATAAACCAGAGTATATTGTTGCTGCTTTTTAGAATTTCCTTAATGGTTGACATATTTTGGATGAAAAGTAGATAAACCATTTCTCCGTCAGCATTTCCTATCAGCCCCTGGCAGACGTCTGCAAGTCTTAACAAAATGAGACAACTGTGACATCTACTGCAGAGTCTACAAGGAAGGAGTGTGTGTGTGTGTGTGTGTGTGTGTGTGTGTGTGTGTGTGTCTGCTGGAGAGAAGGCAAGAGAGAAAAGGCATGAAAGGAAACAGTTACGAGGCTCCTGTCCAAGTGAAGGATGAGACAAGGCAAATGAAAACCGTGCGAGCCTGCCCAGAAGGAGATGCGAGCAGAACCATTTGTTTTCTTTTCGTGTAAATATTTTTAAGGCTTAAATGTAAGTTTTAATGAAGGTGACTAAATACAATTCTGTCCCCTTTTGCCAAGTACTTTATTTCCTTATTTCCTTTCTGTGCTTTCAGTGGTTAGTAATATACTCAATAAGACAACAGATTTAAAAATATTGCTTACTTTAATCATAAGAAGAAAAGCTTGGGGTGAGGCTATGGTTAGCAAGGAGTATTAAATACGTATTTTGATCTAGTGCAGTAAGGATACTTCACACTTGAGGTTTACACTATGTTTCACTGATACAGTCATTTATTTATTATCATTTATAGTCATCTTTACTATATAACTTATCTAATAAATAAAAATACAACTTTCAATACTTCATTTTCACAATATTCATCTTAGTCTATTGGATTTAGCGTTGGCAGTGTAGCAAATGAAGTACCACACATTTAAACCATATGTTAAAATATTTAACATTTATTGAATACATTCTGTACAGTTCACTTGGTACAATACTACTTTGTTTTCCAAAAGGACTTAGCATAGTGACAAAGTTTTAGATTTTATCATTTAACATGACAAAGGCATTTCAAGGGCAGTACTTCCCACATAAACACAGGGGCCATTAAAAAGTACGCTAACAATGAGTCAGAGGGGTTAGTAAGTGGGTTATATGACATATGTGAATAACCCTTATCTGAGGCAAGATCCAATTTGTCACATTTATTTCAAATTTCTGAAAATAGTATATTACCTAGGCTTACTCTCAACTGTAGGTTATGAAAAAATAAATTTTGTTAGTAGTATCAACTGACTCATGCTCATTTATTTGCTAAAACTAGCCCACCAGAACTGTAGGTGAGTTTGCATGGCCTCTTAAAAATCACAAAGTATACTAAGAAAAATGAAACATTAAATAGCTTCCTCTATAATGTAGACAGCAAATTATATATATATATATATATATATATATATATATATAATGAAAATATGCTAATTTGGCAAATAACTACACATTGCTGGAAATGGAGGGGTGAGATTTATAAAAAAAGGAAATAAATCAGAGTAAGAAAACTTGTGTCAAATTTTACCATGTTCACATTGCTTGTATTCCAAGCAAATAAAAGACAGCATTAACATTTGTACCACAGGATATCATAACTCAAAAATATTATTGATCTCATTTTGATATCATACAGATTTTACTATATATTTAATACCTGATAGTTTAATGTAGGGCTTATATTGGATTAGAAAGGGGGTTGATTCAAAACAGCATAATTATTTCTCAATTACTATTTTTATAAGTCAAGGAGGAAACATTTGATTATCAAAGTAATGGTCACATTTGGTTACTTGACATACCTCAGTGAATGAATTGAACAGATCAGTAGATTTCTCTGAATTGCCCAGATTTCAGTTACTATGGCTCAGTATGTTGGTTGAACTAAAATTGTTTAATATGCATGTTCTGAGAATACAGACTTAATATAACTTTTCCAACCGTTTAATTCAAGATTATGATGATCGTGATAAGTGTCAATACTAATTCTAAGCATCACAGAATAGCAAGGAAAGCACTTTTCCACAAGATGAATTTCAGGATGGATTTTTAGTCTCATGATCAACAGGGTGCTCATCCTATGCTTCATCTCCCAAGAGCCCTTACACGTAATTCCATCTATGATTAGGAATTTAAGATATTATCTTCTAAAATAATAATAAAACATAATGCATACATTTCTTTATTTTTGACTTATGTACGTTTAAAAATGACACTTTAAAGAGAAACCACCAACAAAATTAGTTTTCATGTAAATTACTAAATCTTTAAACAACATTTGCTAGAAAGCCTGTTGGCAAAAATCTCATGTAATTTTCATATACCACTTGGGCATATTCTGATCTGTATTAACCTAGATGTGTGGGACTGGCCTATAGAGATAATTCTTCCTGGAACCCTTGTTTTACCTGTGAAGAAACAAAAATGTAAAGTATGGTTATTTTAATGGGAAACTAAATATTTGCTTATGCAAAATTACAGCAGTCAAATATTGTATGTTTGTATTAAGTACTAGACACATTGCATTAAAGACAGAGGGGAAGAAATTGCCCAGCATGGCTTTGAGGAAGGTGAAAAAGGTGTGGTGTAGCCATGTGGCTTACATAACCTCAAGTGAATTCAGAGTCCAACAGAATTTTCCCCTTTTGACTTGCTCCTGGTGAGCAGAGTATGATGGATTTGACTCATCGTCAGTCAGATGGTGTCTGTGATACTTTGTAAGCTTTCTCGCAAGTGAAAAAGGCATTTTAGTGTTATTTTCTAGCAAGTTTTTTAAAAGTTGCTCTCATGTTGTCGATGGAGCATAACATACTTAATAAATGAAACAAATAATTTCTTAAACAGGACTCTTGAATGTATTTACAAAGATTTTCATTTCCTTTTCTACCTCCAGGTTAGGCTGGCCATGAAGAACCTGTATCTTCCATTATTCATTACTCAGTTAACAATGGTTACTGGTTGTGATGGTGTCAGCATATTAAGGGAGAAAGATTCTGGAAAAGGTTTTCCAAAGTCATAAAAAACAATCCTTGTTTTGTTAAATTAAAATTATTTGCATGTAGCTGACAAAGCTCCAACTTAAAATTTTATATTGTTTATTCACTGCCATATCTGAATTAGTAAAGGGCCCCAAGGAAACCAATGGGTAAATGGTGCCCCCTGAAGACACCTAGCAGTGAGTGTCAAATGGGAAACAGCTTGGCCACCCATTGTAATCTTCCAACTTCAGTGATTTCTCTCATTAGCTGCTACATATAATTGTGGCTAACAAGAAAGAAAACCCAATCCTGCACTATGCCACTTGCTATGGCTTCTTGCTGTGGTCATTATAGCCAATATTTTGACCTCTCAATCTTTCACTTAACTATCTAAATTGTAGTGCTTGGTGACAAGATATTTCCTTGTCTCTGTATCAATACTTACTACAATGCCTGATAGGCAGTATGTATAGCAGCAAACGTTAAATAATAAAGTGAGTATTCTTGACAGATAGTCATCTAGCTTTTCCTAGCATCCTAATGACAGACACTTCTACACTCTATGACAATTCTTTCCTTTCATGTACTTTTCTATTACTATTTTTCAATGTGATAACATCCACATCATGTAGATAACATGAAGCTGCACAAGAAATTGTGTTGCATATTTTTATTGTACCAATTCCCCTTGAGTTTTCATATGCTAACAGAGGATTTCACCTACACATATTGCCCACCTCATGCTTCTCTGCTTTGTTTAATTATAGTAGGACAGCCAGCCCTTTGTATTAGCAGATTCTTATCCACAGGTCATCAATCATAGAGGAAAAATATTTGCAGAAAAAATTGCCCCCCATACCAAACATGTACAGACTTTCTCTGCAGTCTTTGTTCCTTAAACAATGTAGTATAATGGCTAATAAGATAATGTTTATATTGTGTCAGGTTTTATAGTCTAGATATTCTGTAGCATATATAGGAGGATATAAGGGGATAATATGCAAATACTGTGCCACTTTATTGAGGGATTTATGCATCTGTGGATTTTAGTACCCTGGGGAATGAGGTGTCATGGAATGTATCCCCTTCACTGCTGAGGGATGACGATTTCTGGTACACACACAGATCATCATACATTAAACATTGTGTTAATTGTAAATTAATGTATTTATAATTATTTGAATGCACAATATAAATATTTAATAATGTTAATGTAAAAAAATAATATATATTTAATCCATCTCATATTGTACCTGTCTCTTATAATAGGTCAATAAAACTCATGTAAGCTAATGCTATCCAGCAACGTTTTATCAGAGATAAAGTTGTTGGGCTGAGGCGGATGTAGCTCTGTGCATTTGCTTACCCTGCACAAGGCCCTGGGCTTGATCCCCAGGACCGCTTAAAACAAGTGTTCAGCGCCCTTTTCATTCTTCCTGGGCCCGCTGCGTATCAGGTGTTTTGATGAACAGCATTAAGCCAAACTGCAGTGAGTGAAGTTGCAAAGAAAACAGTTGTGTGTGCCTTCACGCTGATATCGAATAAGCCTTATTTACTGGACTTCAATATGTCTCAAGGTAGAGATAAGCAAATCATGTAGAATGAATGGAAGTCCCACTGTATCTAGGTTGACCTGGTATTTAAAAAGAAAACAAGATGCCGTACCCTGGTTACTGAGAGTCTGAAGAGAAAGAAGTTTGCCAATGCTAATTTACCACAAATGTGTTTCTTCCTATGGTAGCTGTACTATGGCGTGCATGTTCCCCTTACCTAGGTGATTGAGTCAAGCAGGCGGCATGCCTGTTTCCAGCATTGCGTCTTCTGAACTGATGGGATATTTTATCCTTGGCTTAACTTCTGGCTTTCTAGGCAGTGCAGGGTAATCACTGATGGGCTGCATGGTGGGCTTTGGAGCCATTTTGTGCATTTTCCTTGTTACTACTCGTCATCTCTTTTCTAGAAGTGAAGAATGGAAAGAGCAAAAATAATCCTGATGCATTTCTCCTCTTTAGTGCACCATGAAGTGGTCTCAGGTGGTATTTGTCTTTAGTGGACGAAGAAAATCCAAAGCTCTTCTTGATTAGGTCACTTTTCTATTTTTCCATATTAACCTCAATGAAATCATTGAGCAGCCGCTGATAATGGTAGCATTATATGAGGGTGGATCCAGGAGAATGAATGTTAGACTCATTAAAGAGTAGCAATGGCCTGAACTTCAAAATAGAGAAATGGGGAAACATTTCCCAAATCGGTCACAGACCAGAAAAATGTAACTGAATACTTCATGAAAAAGTGTTCAACGCTTTAAAATGTTTGGGGATACCTAGATACTGTCGTTGTCAAGCCCATTTTTTTTGTCAAACCTTTACCATAGTGGAAGACCCATTTTTTTGTCAAACCCTTACCATATTGACATTCTTTGAGAATACATAACATTAAAAAAATCTAAGTGTATAGAATCATATTCTTCCTTCTCAATACTCAAGATTGAGTAGTAAAATCATGTGATCATGTTTTGTATATGCTACACTAAGTGTTTTTAAGGCTGATCCATATAGACAATGTTACTGAAGAACTGTCTCAAAGGCTAAAACCTAGCCCAAGTTTATATACACACACACACACACACACACGCACACACACACGCATATACATACATATATTTGGTATCTGGAATAAAACTCACAATCTTGCATTTGACAGGCAGGTACTGCGCTGAAGAGCTATATTCTTGGCTATAATTTTTAAAGCATAAAAATAGTTCCAATGGTTCCAACATAAAAACATTTGCAGAATTATTCAATTCATTACATATTCAATCTTCACCAGAGTAATATATTCAAATTTTATTCCTTTCTTTTGCTTTTCTTCCATGTTTTGCTCTGAAACTTCTAAAAAGAAGCATGTGTACAGTACTTGTATTTCAAAATATTTGCTGTCTAAAGAAGGATTACGTCAAAATCACGATTCCACTTTGTTTAAATTTGTCCTCTATAAAGAAAGGTTTGGAAATTACTTCTTTCCTGTTGTATCTTGCCATCTAGTTACCTGCACACCACTTCCAACAGTCTTTCTTTTCTCTCAAATATTTCTTGAATCTGTAAGTAAGAGAAGATGGCCCTGACTTATTCATGTCTACTAAGAAATGAACTAGAAGCCCATGAAGATTTATTCAGAGGGGTGAGGCAGGACTGTGAGGAGCACAGTCTATGGGAGAGTGAGGCATGCTGGGCTTTAGTTCCAGCTCTGTTACTCAGTGCATTTGTCAATGTATTTAAAAGTTACTTGCATTTTCCACTTCATGTTGCTCAATGAAAAATAGAACTAGTACTCTATATCTTACCAGGAAAATAAAGTAATAGACAATCACACACATAGATAGAAAATTATTTTAAAATATTTTAAAGGTGTACTGAACAAATTATATTTAAAATTATTCAGAGAAAACCAATTTTAAACAGCTGAGACATCATCAAGTGTCAAGGCCTAGCTTGATGATGAAAATATGCTTTGAAGTATGGAAATAGCTGAGTGTGAGTTTGACCCTAAGAGCAGTAGCTCTATGACCTTGGCCTCATCGCCTAACCTCTCTGTGCTTCAGCTTTGGTCTCTAAATTCTGTTAGTAATAACAATGCCTACGTGGTGTGGGTGTGATAAAGATTAAATTAGTCAATACACATTAGATTAATTTTCTACTGCTGTGCAACAAAGTCCTATAAACTTCACAACAGATTTCTTATCGGTTTATTAAAGTATGGTGAGGTAGGAGTCCTGTGCCCTGTGGGTAGTTTCTTGACTCAAGGTCTCACGAGGCTGAAATCCAGGTGTCACTTTGGTTGATCACTTGTTTGTTCCACTTTCAAGCTCATTCTTGCTGTTGGCAGAGAGGTGCTAAGACTTAGGTGTGTATTTCCTCCTTGCTGTCGCCTAGGGGCTGCTTTCCATTTCAAGATGCTTTAAGCATTTCTTGTCATGTGTGTAATCTCTTCTAACCTTATACAAAGAATCTTTGTCACACTGAATGTCTCCCTTGCTTAGTGGCTGAGTGCTAGACTGGCTGAAAAGATTTATGTGGTTATTCAGGACCACTTAGATGAGCCAACCTACCAGGTCACTCATTTTTGACCTTAGTTCATAAGCAAAATTCCTTTTGCCATTTAACATGAACATAATCCCTAGAGTTGTATCTCACTACATTCACAGTCCTGGTGCTATACAAGGTACAGAGCATGCACCTTGTATAGGACACAGGAAATATGAGGGACTGTGTTAGAATCCTGCTTGTTATGTGTGTTAAATAACAAACAATGCCTGGCACCCATTGAGCACCATACATGTGTTAAATGTAGTTATTATTTTGAATAGATGGCAAATTTACAAAAGTAATCTCTTAAAAATAGCACTGTTACAGCATTGCCAAAGGTGTGGTGAAGTGATACCCCAAGGCACCATTAAAGAAATATACATTCGCAGAACATTTCTGGCAGTCAAATTGGCAATGTGTTTGAATAACTTAATACTTCAACTTCTAAGAATTTGTCCTAAAGATATAATCAGAGATATAACAATCTGAAATAAGATGTTAATTATCCTGTGATTCCTAACAAACACTTGAAAAGAAACCAAGCTTTTCCATTTAGAAGTCAGTTAATATTTTTTTTTAATTTTAGAAACTTAAAAGTACAAAAACATATTGACAAACAGACACCAATTATCATAGAAAATAGTACAATCACAGCTAATCTATAGACAAGGTGATATGGTCCCAACAGTGGTTGTTGCTTTATCCATTGATATCTTCGAATTGTAGATGTATGGACCCATATACAGACATGCAAATTTAGTCAGACAGTTAATCCTCTCCACAACAGAAAAAAAAAAAAACACACAAACCAAAAATCCAAAGACAAGAAAGAAAACAGGCATACATCAACAACAGCAACAACATCAACAACAACAACAACAGAAAAAAACACCGCTTGTTGCTG
>PVLD010024142.1:0-26000 GCA_004027595.1 Dinomys branickii | reverse complement strand
AGGCCCTAGGCTGTGGCCTGATGCAATCCGCCTGGCAGCCTTGTCAGAGGAGGGGAGCGAGACACAGGGACACCAGGGATGCACGTGCACTGGGAAAGATGTGGGGACACAGTGAGAGGCAGCCAATAAGGCCAGGGACAGAGGCCGAGGCAGAAACAGCGCCACCAGCCCCTGGTCAGGGCCGGCGGGCCTCCAGCCCGAGGGAGCTGCTCTGGTGTCTTGGTGCCTGGATGATGGCATGTTCTTAGGGAAATCCACAGGGAGTTCACTGTGACCTCAAGTCTACTCTAGGGATGTTTCTCAGATTGTCGCCAGCCCGCGTGGGCCCTCGCTTTAGTGACACTGGAGCTTAAAACTAAATCAGTGGGAAGGCTCTGCGGGCAAAGGCTTTAATTGCACGGTAAGAGAACCTTGCAGACGGGGTCCAGCTTGAGTCCAACCTGGCAGTGCACAGATGAAGGGGTTCAGACTGACCTGTCCACAGAAGGACAGAAACCAGTTTTTTGCAGGTGCTGTGGTGGGCCAGGGCTGGCTCAGTGTTACAGCAGCTCCGGTTTCGTAGCTCCAGAGAAACTGCAGGACTGAGGGGCAGCAATTCAGTTCCTACAGGTGGAATCTGCACAACTTGGGCAGCCTCAGCCGTCTGAGGCTATCCTAGAGCCCAAGGTGCCCCTTGGTTTAGGGCAGGGGAGATTCTGGGCATGGTCAAATGTCCCTGTAAATCTCTTCTCATCATGTCCTCAGTCTTTTTTGAGACAGGGTCTTGCTATGCAGTTTAGAGTGGCCTTGAGCTCACTTTGTAGCCCAGGCTGGTCTCGAACTCACAACAATCCTCCTGCCTCAGCCTCCCAAGTGCTGGGATTACAGGCGTGCGTCACCACACCCAGTCATGTCCTCAGTCTTGAATGGTAACGAGATAGGCATGGGTAAATTTAGGGCTTACAAGGATTGTTTTGCCAACTTTCAGACAGGTATTCCCTGTATGCAGAGTTGTGAAGGATTTGACCCAGTCTTTTACAAAACGAAGGGCAAGCTTGTTCTGCTTTCTTTCTAGGCTCAAGCAAAGGTCACAATTTTTTGCAAAAACCACTGTGAAGTCTCTGCCTCAGAAGTAAAGGCAAATTACACATTTAATGGTAACAAATGAAGGGCCCAGAAGTTTGTCCTCTGTCCTTACAGTGGTGACTATGTCAGTAATACAGATAATATTCTAATTTTCATATACTCATTTATAGTCAGCTTAAATTTTTTGTTGTTGTTTTTTTTTTTTGAGACAGAGTCTTACTATGCAACCCAGCCTGGCCTTGAACGCACAGTGATCTTCCTGCCTCAGCCTCCTGAGTGCTAACATTACAGGCATGCACTACCTCAGCTACAGTCAGTTTAATGCTAAGATTTACTTGTTACAGGGCCAGTGGCAGTGTAGTGGGAGGACATGGATCTGGGGCATCTTCAGTGCTGGGAGAAGAGAAAAGATGCTCTTTAAGGACCAGGAAGCAAAGGGAAGTGGTAAGGGCAGCAGGAGGAGAGAGCACGGGTAGCTAGAGAGGGGTCCATGTGATCTTGGCTGGGAATGCCTGAGCAGGACGGGCAGAAGGGAGAGGGGAGAGAGGATGGAGGAGACTTCTCACCTGAGAATCTTCTTCAGGGTTTTGTCCTGGAGCATATAATATTCATGAAATTTCTTCCAAGGCTTGAATTCTTTGTCTTTGCACACAAAGAGACTCCAACACTCTTTAAATTCTGCGGTACAAGAGGGAGTGAACATCAGAGGCCACGGGGCGTGGCCCCTGAGCCTTCTAGGCTGGCCAAAGGGCTTCCCCTCCCCTGTGCCCCCAACCCTGACTAGCCCTCATCCGGGTCCCCAGGCGGCCCTCACGCCCACCTCTCACCTTGCAGGGACATGATATGCACCTGTGCCCGTCCCTTAGCCAGCTCTTGCAGTCCCTTCTTACACGCCGGCTTCCAGTAGTAGTAGATGCGGGCAGCATAGATGGCCAGGGTCACATTGTGGTGATTGGCCAGGAATTCTGCAATCCCCTTTGCACATTCATGGCAGGGGCTCCAGGACACATACCAGGTGACCTGGTAATGCTCATCAAGGGATGGGTGAGTGTCGTGGAACCAAGAGAGGAAGCTGAGTTCTGCATGGAGCCTGTAGGGGCCGACCTGGGGCAGGAGGAGGAGAAGGGCGAGGCCCCTGGTTGGAGAGGCAGGCGGCACAGGCAGGGGATCACATTCCTGGTCTGCCCCTTCTCTGCATCCCTCCCCATCCTCTTCATGGTGGCCGTCCCTCCTGCTCCCCACATGCAAGGACTCTGCATCCATTCAGCACCCTCCTGTGCAGCGAGCACGCCCACTCATCTTATTCCCCCTGCTGTCCCTGGGAGGGGACACAGCACAGCTCTGCTGTCCCACAGGTGCCCGTGGCCACAGGTGAAACTGGCTTTGTCTGAACAGAGACAGCAGCCCGTGTGAGATGCATGGCTCCCGCCTGCCTCGGGGAGCGCCCACTCCCTGCGGAGTACAGGGGAAGTAATGCGGCAGGTGTACTGGACTCTGTCAGTCACGCAAATTACTTCCTTTCATGTCTAGCAACTCTTCGAACTGTGGGCCCGGGACACATGGGTCAGGACTTGGATCTGAGCGAGCGCCCAGGCCCAAAGCACCGGAAAAGCCGAGGTCTGGGAGACCGGGCAGGCATGTGGCGAGACATTTGCAGGTGGCAGGTGGGGGTGGTACTGGGACTATGGGTGCTGGTCACCTGGGAGCCCCTGTACTGTGGCCTGTATCTAGATGTTGGCCTAATGCCTCATGTGGCCATACATGGGGAGTTTTGAAGGTAGCTGAATTACTGTAGAAGAATGTGGATTGAGGGTGTGATGATGGGATTGAGGGTGTGGATGACAGAAGTATCACCCTGCATATGGGGTGGCACCAATCCACAGGTTGGTAGCCTGGGTGGAATACAGAGACAGGAAGAAGACGGGCTTGTTGCTGCTCCTGGCTTGCTGCCTTCTGCCTGATCTGCCATGAACTGTTTCTCCTCTGTCTTCCTACCTGCCTTGGAGCCAGCTGACTACAGACTGAATTTCTACAAACTGAGATAAACCTTTCCTGCCTTAATTTCTGGGCATCAAGTATTTTGTCTCAACAACAAGAAAAGTAACCATGACAGCCTGTAAGGCTTGGAGCAGCTGGGGCAGCCCAAGGTAGGGCTCTGTGCTGTGTGATGGCACATCTTTGCCATGGAGGTTCAGGGGTGTGGCAGGAACAGAACACACCAGCCCAGCAGTCACAGAGCACAGATAAGGCACTGGGTGCTTGGGGGTGGGGTGCTGCCCGTCCAGATGCCCTGACCTTGGGGACCACTAAATGCACAGCCAAGGGTCAGACCCCGGGAGCACGTGCTGGGATAGCGGAACACCACCTCTGAAGGAGGCCTTTTGTGAGAAGTCACAGGGTACAGGACACCCAATGCAGAACAGCAGGCCTGAGGACTCTGTCATGTGAATTTACTGATCGTATGTTCTGCATTCTCACCTGGCCTAACTTCTGCCCATCCCAGAGAAGAGACTGTAAGGTACCTGGTTTAGAAAGATCCCCTTGTCAAGTTTGTTATCTTGTTCTCTTTTTACTTTGAAGCACAGGAAGGTATTATTCCGGCCATAGGCGAAGCGTAGGTTTCGAAAGTAGAACCTGAATGCCTTTTCATATATCCGGTCTATCTGCTTTCTGTGGACAAAGGAGAGAAAACAGACATTGCAGAGCTGACCCACAGCCACGCCAAGCCGCCAGCCACTAAACACGGGTCCCCAGAAGCCCCAGGGACCAAGGCCTCCCCTACTCCTCCAGGCCCTGATAATCCTGCAGCCTCTCCAGGCGGGAAGACAGGAGAAGGGCAGAGGAGGGCACGGGCCACAGGGCACCCTTCCCACGCCAGGTCCCAGCTCTGGTCCTTCCAACGGGACACCCTACCTCCCTGTTTTCCTCTCCATTCCTCCCCAAGCCAGGAGAAAATGTCAGACACAGGACCCCTTCACCCTCAAAGAACTCCTTCTACCCTTTCCCTTCATTCACTGCTGACTTTCCACCTCTGCAGGCGACATTTGTTCCAAAGTCAGGGTAGCCCCTCAGTTCACATACTCAGTGTAGGAACAGGGGTCATCCTGTGGGAGCCAGCCCAGCTGCTAGGCGGGGAGCAGTGTCCACACACAGTGAGGTCATCTGCCCAGTCACAGAGCTGGGAGACATGGAACGTGTCCTCCACTCCGGCCAGCCCCAGTCCAGCTCATCTCGTCCTGAGGAATGTGCGTTTGCGAGGAAGTCTTTCTTAATTTCAAAGTGTGCGAATTTTGCCTAAGCATTCTAATTTGTATTCTCCTCCAACGGCATTTTAGTGGCACAGGGTCCCGAGGCGAAGTGTGTGTGCCGAGGCGCGGCTGTGTGCGGACCTTGGCTGGCCACTGTCGCGATCACAGCGGGGGCGTCCTGGACAGCCGCTGTCCCGCCTCCGCGCGTCGCAGCCGCCTCCCCAGGCAGCTGTACCACAGCGACAGCGACAGCGACAGCACGGGATCAGAGCGAACTGGCTCAGGGGTTTGAACCAAAGTGCCAACAGGTCACAGGCTCTCCCTTGCACCTTGATTGATCACAGAGCCCGAGAACGCGCCCAGGGAGGGGCGGCCCAGCCCCAGGGCGTTCAGAGGCGGCGGGGAGGGAGGAGCCCCGCGCTGGGGAGGGCGGGGGCGGCCGGTTCAGAGGCAGCGAGGAGGCGTCCGCGTCCCCAGCGCGTAAAGCCCCGCACGCACAGAGCGGAGCCGGCGAGAAAAGGACCCAGGGCCGGGCGTGCAGAGCGGGCGAGGCGGCCGCACCCCGGCGGAGCCGGCAGGAAGGGCGCGCAGAGAGGGGTGTGTGGGCTGCGTGGCCGCCAGTACCTGTACTGGGAGGTCCATCTGCAGCCCTCTGAGCAGACTTGTCCCAGTTGATCGCTTCCACTCCAGCCTGCGCGCTCCATTTCCTGCTCACAGACAGGGTCCCCGCTCCCGGCCCGCTCCTCCTGCCTAGGCCCTGAGTGGGCGGGCCCGGGCTCGGCTGCCTGCTCCTCAGACCCCCGTCTCCTTCCCTCGGTCCCTGGCGTGGGCAGCCGGGACCTGCGATGGAAGCAGGGCCCTAGGTGCAGGACCTCAGGACTCGCTAAGTGAAACAGAAAGTCACTGAGGCGGGAGATTGCCGGGATGGGGTGGGGGCGGAGCCCCGAGAGAGCAGGGGGCGGACCCCACCGCACCGGCCGCGCAGGCTGGAGGGACTTCCCACCGCACAGTGTGGTGAGCTGAGGGTTGGAGGGCAGGGCGCAAGGTCTCCTCTCCCACCCGGCAGAAGGCAAGTGCCCCATGCACAACTCAGTACCCCCAAGCATCAGGAGGGAGCATCATGGCTCTAGCCTCTCAGGCAGTCTGCAGCACAGGGAGGCGAGGATACTCTCGAGTCACACAGCAAGTGAAAGGAAGAGCTGGAGTGCTGGCCGGGATGCCCTGGCCGCCCCACCCCCACTGTGTGCTTCTTCGTCCTTCTGTGCTCCCGGGAAGGCTGGGAGGGGTGGCACAAGGATAGAGGACTTGCTGCCCCCGCAGGCCTCCCAGGCCTGGGATTCAGGGACCAGGACCTTAAGTCTGCATTCCAGAAGCCATCTGCCTGCCAGGGCACAAGTCAGCCAAAGACCTTGAGATTCCAAAACAAAGAGTGTTTTGTGAGCAATGAATTCTGAGGGAGGAGCAGCAGCCAGCCCCGGGCATCTCTGCTGCCCCAGGCATCTCTCATACTGATAGGAGACCTCAGGGGCCTTTCCTGGTTCCCACCCCACAGGTCCCCACTCTTCTCAGACCCCATCCTGTCCCTGGCCAGGGATGGCCTCTAGGATAACAGGGGCTGGGGCAAGAGTTTGGAGCACCATGGGAATGGCCTCCTTTCCCCCTCTACCTGTCTTGATGGCTCAAGGCCTGAATGGGCCCACAGAAGATTCCAGAATGAGCTGGAGCCTTTATAGGAAAAGAAGTCAGACCTGTGTGCCAGGCTTCTTTCAGAGAGCTGAGCTGTCCCCCAGACTGGAGAGGAGGAAGGTGGAAGCCTCTGCTGGCACAGACCTTTCTCTTGTCACCTGCCTTCAGGCCCACTCTGCCTGTCACACCCCTGGGAGACGATGTTTGGGGAAAGGAAAGGGTTTATTCAAAGCTAGCTTGGAAGGAAACATGGAGGCCTGCCTCAGACCTCTGCCTGTCCTTGCTCAGTGCGCAAGGGCTTCTATAGTGGGGAGCTGGGGATGGAGGAATTTGAGGAACAAGGACATCACCACCCTGTTTATCCCCAGTGGGAGGGAGGAGCTTGACCTCTGGCCAGTGCTGCAGGTTCCTTTCCAAGAATGCACTAGTTTGCTTGCTTCAAGACAGAGACACAACTCTTCTGTCCGTTCATCAGGGCTGAGGAGCAGAATGGGGTTTGGGGGGGTTCTGCTGCCAGGGTGGGGAAGTCGGAGGAGCAGTCTATCTTTAAGCCAATCATTTCACTTTAAACTGCCTGATCCACCGTTTCACTCTGAGGACTCAGAAGTATCTTCTAGGTAATATATTCAAAAGGAGAAATTGTTCTCTGTTCCATGACTGGTCTTCCAGTTACACAAACCAAATACCCTTTAGCTGTCCTTTTCCCCTTGCCTGCTACCTAGGTATGATTTGCCAAAAAAGGCTATACTGTTGGCAAATCGACCTTATAGTCTCTAGTTTTCTTCCTAGTTTAACTCTTTGACCTAGTCAAGTCTCCTAATTATGTAGTGTCTGTTCCTTCACTGTTACCACACTCTAATTCATCCTCTGTACTCTTACGAGGACAATAATCCAAAAACTGCATTTGATAGGCCAGTCCAGTGTGCCCTCACCAATTTCTGCTCAGTGTGAAACGCTTGAATCATTCAAGCTTTGGTAACAGAAACAAAAATCCTCACACAACCTAACCTACCAGGCACCATCTCTTTAGGCTCTTGTTGACCTTCTCACCCTTACTTTAAAGAGCATCCCTCCCACACAGCATTTGTGGTCCTAAAAATATGTCTCACTATATGTCATTCTGGGCTAGGTGGAGCTCAGTGGCACAGTGCCTGCCTGGCAAACATGGGGCTGTGAGTTCGATTCTAATACCAAAAAAAAAAAAGAAAAGTCTTTGCCTACAACCCTTCTCAACATATGTCTTTGCATACAAGCTTTCAAGAAACTTAGAAAATATTCTCTTTTCTCTTCAACTTCACTTTGCATATTTAACTCTTGAATGCCTTCCAGTTCTCTTCTGACTTTGAGATTGCCTTGTGCTCGCCTCACACTGGCGCTATGTAAGGTCTGGGAGACATGAGGCTTTTTGATTCTCCACCAATTTCTTTCAGTTGTTACTTATATTTGTATACCTAATGTATTAGAGCATTAGATATTCATTGCCTTGAGGTGGTGAGCAGCAGTATGGTTCACAATGATGCCTCAGTGCTAGCGCAGGATTTGACAAGCTGAAGCTCCTCAATAAAACCCATTACTCTATTATATTGGTCCCTGTATCATGGGATGGCTAGGGTTGGTGTCCCTGGTCATGCTGTCTGGACCTTCTGCCATTAGACAATGGTCTGAGGAAGTCCCCAAGGCAGGGATGGGGACCTTTGTGTCACCTGACCCATAAGACAGGATGTGGGTTGACAGAGAAAGAATGTTCAGGACGCATCAGCGAGAGGTGTAAAGGATTTATTATACTTTTTTAAATTCAGTGGCTCCCATCTGCCCTTCTTTTTTTTTTAAAGCGGGAATCAAACTCAGGGCCTCATGCGTGACCAGCAGGCGCTGTGCCGCGGGGCTACATCCCCAGCTCTTCTCACCCTTTTTAAAGTACACACTTGAAATGGAGTGCGGGGAACTTAGCGAGCAGCTGTTAGATTGCAGGACTGGGAACGCTGGTTTCTCCAGGTGGGGTGGAGACCTGTGGGATCTGTGAGTCGACAGGAAGTTGTGTGTTGGTTCTGGGAAGAAGAAGAAGGGACCGTCTGCCCCCAACAATAACTGCCCGTTTTGGAGGTGAAAGGGATGAGTCTGTTTTTTTTTTAAAAGATGGATGACCTAAGCATTCTTTGAATTCTCTCCATCTATCCCTTTATTTCAGGATCAGGTTTCTGCCCTCTACTTCCTCAACTAAGCTAATTTATGAGCCTATAGTTTCCTTAAGGAATTGTGGGAGTGATGGCTCTGGGTGGAAAGCCCAGTAAACTAACCTGAAGAGTGCAGATGTGGACAGCCTCTGGCAGCTTTGGCTGCGTCCCTGAAACTGCAGTCTTCTTTTTTTTTTGGCGGTACTGGGGATCGAACTCAGGACCCTGCGCTTGCTAGGCAAGCGCTTATGCCACTGATCTATATCCCCAGCTCCTGCAGTCTTCTTGAAAGTGCAATTTTTAAATGAAGATTTTCTCGGTCTGTTCTCCATTCTACCTTTCTTTTTTTCTACTTCATTTCCACTGAGCTTCCTCCCAAATAATTTGAGGTAGGATTTAGTAAATGTAAGATAAGTAGGGAGGAGACCAAGAAAACCATCATTTAAAAATTGTATGTTCAAGAAAACCTGCAGCTAGCCAGGCATGGTGGTGCATGCCCGTAATTCCAGCACTTGGGAGGCTGAGGCAGGAGGATCACTGTGAGTTGACCGTCCTGGCTCTTCGACCAAAGGGAATATTCCTGTACAGGCCATGAGATCTTTTATAGATCATGGGCATTAAGAGGGACTGTGGAAGGAAAAGGTCAGAACTGGGACTTTCGAGGGGGAGATTTCAGGAGAAATGAGTTGTGGTTATCTGCCAGGGACGGGCTGGAGAAGGTACAGGGAGTTGGGGTCACTTGTCAGGCACGGGTGTGAATAATTATGGGAGGCATGCCTTGTAGCTGTGCTCACTGGGCCTTATCAACCCAGGAGTATGCATTTGTAGCAGGTGTACAAGCACAGTGGGAGAGGGGAAAGAGGTCTCCCATGATGTCTGTTCAGCCTAGAATGCTGGATTCTTCAACAATGCCTTTTCCCCTGCAGCTCACTTGGAAAAAAAAAATAACCACATCCTAAATGTGGGGAATTGTGGTTATACTGTTTAAGGCCGCACTGCCACTGAGTGATAAGTTCACAGGAGAATAGTAACTTTGGACCTTGCAAGCTACAAGAACTAAGCAAATTGCCAGGCATGGTGGTATATACCTGTAATCCCAGCACTCAGGAGGCTGAAGCAGGAGGATTGCTCTGAGCTGGAGATCAGCCTGGGGCTACATAGTGAGTTCAAGGCCAGCCTGGACTGCATAGCAAGACCCTGTCTAAAAAAAAAAAAGAAAGGAGAACTATGTAAACATCACCAGATGGCCTAAGCACATGTCATTTCTTATAGAATACCATTTCCTTCCATCTCAGTACAGCTCAGAAGTCTTTTCTAAGTTAAGTACAAACATAAATATATAATTTTGATCCCTTGATCACTAAGGCTATAATCAGTGTACTACACTGATTAATTAGAGTTAATTTTTTTTTTTGGTACTGGGAATCAAACCCATGACCTCAGGCTTGTTAGGCAAGTGCTTATGCTACTGAGCTGTATCCGTGCCCTAGAGCTAACTTGTTAATTAACTCTAGTAGGAAGGACCTTTTTTTTTTTTTTTTTAAGAGCAGCAGGATCACTGAACTCTATGGAGCAAAACATCACTGAGTCTTCAAACAATATTTGGCTGTTCCAGAACTGAGATGGATGGACAGTGGAATCCCACGACTGAGATCAGTGTTCTGAGCACCTCCGCACATGAAAATAAAATACTGCCTCTCTGATCAGTCCATTGCTCTGCTGGAATTTGCCTACTGCTCTCTTGCAGGTAATCAATAAACTCTTAACTTTTCTATATTTCTCTCTCTATATCTGTATATATATATATTTTTTTTTTTTCAGTTTTTTGAGACAGGATTTTGCTATATAGTTCAGGCTGGCCTAGAACTCACTATGTAGCCCAGGCTGGCCTCAAGCTCACTGCGATCTTCCTGCCTCAGCCTCCTGAGTGCGGGGATTATAGGTGTGCACTACTATACCCAGCCTTTTTCCCTATTCCTTGACTATTGGTAAATTTCTTTTTACCACTCACAGCACCGACCTCTCAGACACCACACCTTGCACAGCACTAAGAGTTTTCAGGATAGGAGGGGTGCTGAATGCCTATAATCCCAGCACTTAAGAGGCTGAGGCAGGAAAAGTTGCCAGAAGTTTAAGGCCAGCTTGGACTACATAGTGAATTCAAAGTCAGCTTGAACTGCACAGTGAGACCTTGTCTCAAAAACAAAACAAAACAAAAGATAAAATGAGCCTGCCTGTAAATTGTTCTTCCTCCCAGATATCCCTCCTGAGGGAAGAAGAACTACTGAGGTAGCAGCAGAACTCTGCACTTCAAAGCCATGTGGCTTGTTCATAACTTAACCCACCTGGCAGAGAGCAGGGACCTACATCCTACATCATCCATCTTATGTGAACACTTCTGTGACCATATAAAACCCAACCCCAGACCATAATGCACCTCTGTCTAGGGCCCAACCTCTATGCTGTCTGAGTGTGCACTGTTGAAACTCTACCAGCTAAAGATCCTTATGCCTCTCACTAGTGTGGCATGAAAATCCTTTCTCTGTGATGGAAGTTGGCAAGCTGATAATCTACTGCAAAGTTTGAGGTCCCCATTTGCCCTTGGACAGACCCCCTTGGACCTGGTTCAATGACCATCTTATGGTGAGCCACCAGGATATAAACTGAGGCATTGATGTTGGTAAATTCAGCTGAATGCTTCTCTTTTTTCAGCTCTTTGCCTTTTGATGGCATGGCCTGGCCTGATGGAGACCACTATGAAGTAGCCCATGCAGGACTTAAATTAACCAACTGACTTTTTTTTTTTTTTTTTTGTCTTTTTGAGACTGGGTCTCGCTATGCAGTTCAGACTTCCTTGAGCTCACTTTGTAGCCCAAGCTGGCCTCGAACTCGAAATGATCCTCCTGTCTCAGCCTCCCGAGTGCTGGGATTACAGGTGTGTGCCACCATACCTGGCCCAATTGACTTTCTATGTTTACTTGTGTATCTGTCCAAAGCCTAGGCTGCTTGTCTGGAAGTGGGTGATGGACTCATGGTAAGTGAACCTCTGTGAGCCACTAATCCCTACTAAAATATGTAATGGTGGGTGAAGCCCAGAAGCCTCAAAGGATAAGACAAGATCACAGCCAAGGACACCTGGGTCATCTCAACTAAAGACTATAGCCTCAGGCATCAAACTCCTGGGTGGATTAACTTAATCATTTATTAAGGATTAATTTAATATCTTACTTGGAGAAGTCCTTGGGTGATTCCACTCTTCTTAAGTATTCCTCTCCCTTCTTCTGATAACCAAACAAATATGGGCCATCCAGAGGAGGTCTTAGTCTTAGCCCTGAGAGAATCTCAAATTCTATGGAGGGCTTTGATCCTCCTGGAGCCCTGAAATCATTCCGTTTTCCTCTCTTTATTTAGCCTTTTCTGTACACTCATTCAGGAGATTGCAGACCTGACCAGCCTGGAATAACTAAGGGATGTTATTAACCCCATACTGGCCCTCTATCCCTGTCCCTGTCCCTGTCTCCTCTCATCTCCTCACCTCCCATCCCTCCCCCTCCCCTCCTCTCTCTGTTTGAGGACTTTGGCAGCTCACATTTCTCTTGTCAGTGATCAGAGGCTCCTAATTCCTTGGAGAACATACTTACATATAAAAGCCCCAAAGATGTGAGGCACTTGCTCCCTCTGAGCAGAAATGGGAGGCAGTATCAGGGGGTATCCCAGGACATGCAGTGGCCCCTCAGGAGCACCCTACAGACAACATAGCCAGTTCCTGGGTCAGATGGAGCTCAGACTTGCTCACCAGGGAATCATGAAGATAGCCCATCCTGGATCTGGAATGGTTTTTCACATGCTGGTTGTGGGCAGCTGGTCCTGGGCCACAGAAAGGAGGGAAACAACTTCAGAGTGATACTTGAGGAAGCTACCTTTTTTTTTTAAGAGTAGGAAAATTTACTGGGGAAAAGGGGCAGAGAGTAGGAATGGAGAATAGGAATGTTACAGAGAGATTCAGCGAGAAAGGCACTCGTGAGAGACCGAATATACAGGAACAAACAAAGCTTTATTTGAAGCCGATGATGGACAGTCTGTGACAAAGAGCCAGAGGAAATGTCTGCCCTGATTGGATTTTGTTTCCAGCTTAAGTAACCTTTAGATTTTCATAGTAACCATACAACCACATTACCTCATTTTGGGGAATTTCACAAGAATGTCACATAATTATCACAAGATTTATATTTCCCAGTAGTTGCCAGTTATGTGCTGGTCAGGTGGACATGAGGTGGACACTGTGGTTTAATGTTTAGCCTACTTCTCAATTTGTTCTATTTGTTGTGTTCCCATTTTACAGCTCTGTTTTCTTTCAGTGGGTTTTATGATCAGCTACAAGGGAGGAGGTGAAGGGTGAGTTCATCTATAGTTTATTTTATTTTTTTTGTCTTTTTGAGACAGGGTCTCCCTATGCAATTCAGGCTGGCCTTGAGCTCACTTTGTAGCCCTGGCTGGTCTCGAACTGGCAATGATCCTCCTGCCTCAGCCTCATCTATAGTTTAAGTGAACTTTTTAAAATGGAGTTACAAAAAGAAAATGGAATCTCTTTTGCCCTATCAGGAATAGCTTTTGAGAGACAGGAGGGGTCCCAAATGGGTTGCCAATGAGCTCACTTCTCAAAGGAAGTTTTATAGAGCAAAATCATGAGGTGGGTACAAAATTATGATCAACCAATAAGATACAAGTATAGTTGCTGAGGTTGTAATAGAAAATGTAATAAAAATTTTAAGCTAGCAGCTTCATAATAGGACTGTGAGACTCCATTACCCTTGACTGGTTGTGCCAGCTAAAACTCAGAGATAATTCGGCCCAACTCTGTCCGACCACATCCAGCTATATCACGAGTTACAGACATGGTCTTCAAGGTCTTCCTACTTGGGACAGGCTAACCCAGTCACTGAGCTCCTGACTCCCCATGTCTTTCCCAACATATGATAAATGATCCTCTCTAACTAAAACCTTCCTAGAACAAACCTGCCTAACAATGTATGAACAAACATATGTAACTGACTATACAATGACCTGCTATCAGCCTTTGTACTTACTGCTTGCAAACCATATATAAGTTTCTGTTTTACTCTAAGTTGGCGCTGGCGAACTGATTCCCCCCATCCTGCCAGCATAATAAAACTGTTACCTTCCAAGTTCCTCGATGCCATGTCTTCCTCTTGGTTTGGTCCAGGATTGTGCAGTAAGGTAATATCAATCCAATGGGAAGAAGGTCACATAGCAAGGGTACACGGATGACATCATTAACCTTAATTGATAATCTATAGTCTTAGTCTTGTCTTTAGTCTTAATCTTAATGGGTGGGAGAGGTTGGCCACCCCAATGAGATAATGGTTTATCCATAAGGAAAATCTCAAATGGGTGGTATCAGTAATCTCAAACTACCATTTGTCCCATAGAGAAGTGTGTAAGTCTGGCCACTACAACTTTAATCTTCTTTAGATGCACCTCCAGCCACAGTGGTGATGTGTTTTCATCTTCTGCGCTGACTCCCTTGAGGCTTACCCCTGTCTGACTGCCTAGAATTTTCCTACCTAACATAGTATTTTATAGTATTTCCTCCTCTGAAGAGGTACCCCTAACTGCCATGAGGAAGCAAGGGGCAAAGCCTGTTCTGTGTGTTTCTGAGGGGGTACCAAGATGAGTCATTCTCCTCTTGGGTAACCGTATAGCTTTAAGCCTGGAGGAGACAAAGCCACAGAAATAGTTAAGTCTGCATTGGCCAAATAAGATCAGTAAGACTATCGTGAATACAACCAGCAAATGTTTCTATCAGGAAGAGTTAGTAATAGCCTCCTGTAGGAAGATAAGGAGAAAGTCCATGGATTTTCAGAATCTATAGAATCATTAATTTTACTTCTCATCTGGAGTTTAAGTGATTTTTAAAATGGAGTTCAGAAACAGAAATGGAGTCACATTTGCTACAGTAGCCATGTCACTAGATATACCCTTAGCTGTTTTAGGGTCTTAGATTTTGGGAAGGAAATATTGGTTTAATTCTGTCTTCCCCAAGCATTCAGATTCCCTTAGATATGATAAGGCCCAAATATTTTACCTCAAGGCTGCAAAGTTGTGCCTTAGACCTAGAACCAAGAGACCTCATAACCTCTGTCTGCTAGAAAGTTCAGCAGAGCATGAGTATTTTGGCTAGAGAGCTTTTCTGAGAGGCCAAATAACAGTATATCATCTACATGTTGCAGGAATGTGACTTGGGAAAATTCCTAACACATTAAGTTGTGGGAAAGCACTTGTCCAAAAAGATGGGGACTGTCTCTGAACCCCTGAGGAAGCACAGTCCAAGTGAGTTGAGAGACCAGGTCACCAGGGTATTCAAAGGCAAAAGGAAACCGGGAATCTGTATGTAAAGGTGTATAAAACAAGGCCGCTTTTAAGTCTAACACTGAAAACCAATGGGCATCTTCCAGGATCTGAGGAAAGAGTGTTACAAGTGAGGTGCCCTACGGTGATGGGCACTGCTCCCGTATTTACCAGTCTAAGGTCCTGTACCAACCTTCACACCCAATTGGGTTTTAAACTCCCAAGACTGGAGTGTTCCAAGGACTGTTACAATGTGTGAGTAGACCTTAAGTGCTGATTACATGCAATAATCCTCTTTTCACTTCAGGCCTTAGAGGGCATTGTTCTGGTGCGGAAAAATAGTAGGATTTTTGAGATGTTTTTGTACCAGAGAAGCTTTTATTGCTCTTCTTATTCTGCCTGTACTTGCTCATCATTCAGGATTTATCACTGTCTCCATGAGAGGAGGCGGTGTACATGAACTGGGTGCGTGTATATTACAGTATTCAAACAAGATAAAGTATCTCTTCGCAGGAGGAGAACTGGATTTTCAGGCATAATTAAAAAGGGATGAGTGATGGGAAAGCATCCCAGTTACAACATAAGGACTGTGACAAATAGCAAGTTATCTCCTCTCTAGTGACTCTTTACAGAAATATGACAGCCAGGAAGAAGGCCAGGGTGAAAAAGGACTGAGAGACACACAGCAGTGCCCAGCATTTCCCTAGTTATCAGGACCTGGGGCTCCTCCCTGGGGATTACAGCCTGTCCAGGAGAAGGCAGAGAGTGCCCTGGGGCCCCTTAGTGTTGCTGGACAAACTGGTAAGATGGGTCTGATCCCTGTAGTCTCTGCCTCAGGGCACAGTCCGACTTCCAATGCTCACCTTTGCAGTCAGGGCCTGGCTCAGGGGGCCTCTCGTGGTGACACTTCTCATCACAGTCCCTCCTAAGGTGGCCCGGCTTTCCAAAGTGCTAGGAGGTTAAGTTTAGTCACTGAGTTCTCCTTGGAGCCCCAAGAATCAGACCTGAGGTGTATTCCTTTCAAGGCAACGAGCTAGGCAGCCATTTTCTCTTGATCTCTTTATGTTCTCCCCATGGCCTCCTCATGGTCTTGATTGTAAAATACTGAGGAGGCGATTCTCACTGAAGTATCAAGTGAACTATTTGGAGCAAAGGCCATCTTTTATAGCTTTTTTCTAATAGCTGAAGCTGACTGGGTAACAAACTTGTCTTTAAGAATAGTCTGTCCTTTTATCAAATTAGGAGTCAGGGATGTATATTTTATCAGTGCTGCTTATAAATGATCTAGGAAGGCAGAGGGGTTCTCATCTTTCTCCTGATGAATAGTTAACAATTTAAAGATAACGGAAGGGCTTAGTTCTCATCCTTTTTAAATCTTCAAGAATGGATGTACGCTCTGCCAATCTCCTGTCTGGTTGGAAGGCCAGCCGAGGTCTTGTGTAGGGACTGTTTGTGCTCCAGAAGGAACTGACTGTTCCCCTGACCATGTGTCTTGTGGCCTTCTAATATTAACAATGTGATACTCCTCTCCAAATGTGATAGCGTCTGGTCACACTGTTTGTCTCTCATTAGAAGTCAATTAGATTTAGAGTAGCAGTTTATCTTTCCAGTCTAATTCAGAGACCTGAATAAATCCCCTAAAGACCTCAAGGTACTTATCAGGGTCACCTGAAAACTTTCCTGGATCTTGTTGGATCTGTCTGAGGTCACTCAGAACAAATGAGGCAAACCTCAGGTTCAGTAATAGTGGGTGCATGTGATTGCGCCTTAAGAGCCAGGCATCTGGTTGTCCTCTGGCTTACATTTATATTTTGAACACGAGTAAAGATTACTTCTTAATGCAAAAAAAAAAAAAAAAAACAGGTCTCAACACAAGGTAATTCTGACAGTTCTCCCTCTGTCTTATAGTGCAATTCTAGTTATGAAATAGTTTCATAATTACTCATTTCTCTGCATTAATTTTGTCTATAGAGGTTAGGCAGCCAGGCTCGGCTGCAGAAAAATATTCAATAGCTCTTTCTCAACATGTGAGGGTAAAATTCCAGTGCTTAAGTACACATTTTAGAGGAGTAAGAGAATCTGACTTTGAGTTTCCCAAAAACAGAAAAGGGAAAAATAGGAACCTCTACTAATCCCTAATTTTAATCCCTACTTGGTTTCTATGTGCTTTACTCACTTCCCTAGCTCTCTTTCTCCCCTCTTTCACTCCCAAAATCAAAATCAAAGGGCATAACCTTGGGCCCCCTGATGCCCAGCTCCCCTCTCCAGGCTGGCTGGGGGACCCTCTGGGTTGCGCAGATGCTGGTGGTGATTAGCGCACAGTGGACCCTATTGTTGGGGCCTGAGAGCAGGGACTCAAACCAGGAGAGCGCACACTGGTTTTGTCCCTTCCTTTCCCTCCCTCTCCTCCTCCTTTTTTTCCTTCTCTTTCTCTTCTTCCTCCTCTTCTTCCTCCTCCTCTTCCCCGGGGGCTGATTCTGCTTCCAATGTCTTAAGAGAAGCAGAAATAAGAATAACAAAGACCCAGAAACTCTGTCAAGCTCCGTGTGTGTCAGATTCAGCGGCCCGCAGTAAGGCCGTTTCCACTTGAACTACATTAACAGTTCGTAGACGGGCGCGGCCTATCATGTGTGTGATTAAAACCGAACAAGCGGTGGGAGAGCCTGGGTACTGGACGCCCCTGAGGAGGCCCAGCACACTTTCTGTCACACCCAGAGAGATCCAAGAGGAGGCACCCAGCACATGGCGCAAATCTTTCAAAGTCCCAAAGCCTGCTTTATCTTTTCTCTCTCCCTACTGCCCTGTCCTGCCAGTGTTTATTTTTCCATTCGTGCCAGCCTTTTGTTCTGCTGCCCAAAACCCACACTCCCAGAGCACATCTCCTTCCTTAACTTCAATAAATGTAGCTACTTTTTATTTTACCCTTGGGAGTACTCTTACAGTTCTTGGCTTGGCTTTATCTCTCAGGCCCATCACATGCGGTATCAGGAGCCCTAGCTTCCTCTGCAAGTGGAGGAAGGGGACACCCTCACTCTGTGTGCCCCACTGAGGGAGGAGGGAGGCACCTTCCTGTCCGATGGAAGAAGTGGGTCCCCATCCACAGTGAAGGCCCAAGCTCGGCCAGTCCCTGCTCCTCCCACCAGGGCGTGGCCAGCAACACCATGCAGGTGTGGGGGTAGGGTGCGAACATGACCCTCTACATGACTTTCTAATTGCTGCGACGCAATACCCAATCCCTAGAAATTAAAGAAGAAAGACTTACTGTAGCTCAGTTTGTAGAAATTTCAGTCCACAGTTGGCTGGCTCCAAGGCAGCGTGGCTTGGCGGAGGGGAAATAGCTCATGGCGGTGCAGGCAGGGAGCAGCATGACTTCTTTCTTCTTCCCGTGTTTATTCCATCTATTGGATGGTGCCACCACATCAGGGTGGGTCTTGCTGCGTCAGTAAACCCATCACCCACACCCAGAACTGTGCTAAATCAAACCAATCAGTGGACTAAGCCGGCATCACACACTATTACTACAGTATTGCACGACCATGATCCAGTCACCTCCCCAAAGCCCCACCTATGGGTGAATGAGGCATGGGAGGACATCTGGGCATGAGCCCTAACGCCCTGCCATGAAGGGCCAGCGCTAAGGTCTAAGGTGTGCCTGGAGCCCCACCCTGGAGATGCAGCCCCCAGAGGCCCCTCCTACCACTGCATAGTAGCCTTGAATTTTCCTGAGTCCCAGAGCTGCCTGTTCCATCAGGGAAGCTTCTTCCCACAGGATTCTTCTGGGGTCTCTCTGGGCAGTTTTTGTTTTGTTTTTCTGAGCCAATCTACTCATTGATTTCTTGTAATCATGTCAACCTTCTGCTTATCCTCCATCTGACCCAGCATGTGTTCTATAGTTACCACAGACAGAGACATTTCCAGCTTTTAAAACCCTGCCTAAGGTCTTAAGCTACAAGTGCCCCAGATAGACATTGAGGATGACTTTTTGAGTAAAACTGAGCCTTTGTGTATGAACTTTTTCTAGCTTTCTGATTTATGCAGAAGAAATGAGCAAGTTTGTGGAGCTCTGTGGATGCTTGGAGGCAGAGATTTCTGCATCATCAGCAGGGACCCTTGATCTCTAGTCATGACAGAAAATTGGGGCTGATTAGTAATAGGAGATTTAAGAAAAAAATTGGCCAGTGATGTCCATTAGGAGAACAGATCCATGGTTGAACTTGACTGAAAAATCTAAAAGGGTGCTCACTTTATTTTTATTTTTTTTTTGCGGTACTGGGGATCGAACTCAGGACCCTGCGCTTGCTAGGCAGGCGCTTATTCCACTGAGCTATATCCCCAGCCCCAAGGGTGCTCACTTTAGCAGCACATATAAAAAAAAAAAAACCCTAAAGGATCTTATATTTCATTTTTTAAAAATCTGTTTTCAAAAGTTTGAGAGAAAAAAAAAAAAAAAGTTTGAGAGAGAGAGAGGGAAAGAGAGAGAGAGAGAGAGAGAGAGAGAGAGAGAGAGAGAGAGAGAGAGATCTTAAAAGATGTGCAAGATTTATTTATTTTATTTTATTTTATTTTATTTTATTTTTTGTCTTCTTTGAGACAGGGTCTCCCTCTGCAGTTCAGGCTGGCCTTGAGCTCACTTTGCAGCCCAGGCTGGCCTCGAACTCGCAAGGATCCTCCTGTCTCAGCCTCCCCAGTGCTGGGATTACAGGCATGTGCCACCATGCCCGATGATACGCACAGTTTAAAAGATCATGAATAGATTGATGCCTAACCCCAAAACATCAGCCTTGCTATATATTTTACAAAATTGGGACTGTTTCAAGACAGAGGATTAAGACAAGTTGCTCTTTCTCTCTTTTTTTTTTTTTAAGTTGCTCTTTCTCTATATGTGGGTTAAGGAGTGAAGAGACATAGCCAGAAATTTGGTTTTATAACAAGAATGAAAAGCAGACAAGGTCCCAACCCAGCAATCTGTAAGTCTTCTCCCTCTTTCCCCTTTCTGACCTGCTTTGGTTTGACTTTCTGGTGTTAGGGTAACCAGAATATCATCCCCAAACCCCTGTTATGATGTACATAAAAGGCCTCCATGGCAACACTCTGACTAGTCTATTTTAGTTATACACCTAAAGCAAAATAAATTACTATAATCTAACCTGGACAATAAATCTAAAAGTGTGCTCTGATCTTTGATGATTTTTTTTTTTTTGGTATCAGGAATCGAACTCGTGACCTCACACTTGCCAGGCAGGTGCTGTGCCACTGAGCTATATCCCCGGCAGTGCGCTCTGATCTAAAGCAATCTTTGTGTGTCACATATTATAATACATCATATGTGGTTTTTGTCTGTAACACCTGCTGATCTATTTATAATAACTGGCTGAAATTCCTGCAGCTGCTCTGTTAAATTTACATTTTTGTGCTCACATTCTTTTCTTTTTCTATTAATTTATTGCTCTTAACACCTCTGGCTGTATTTGGCCTGTCACTCTAACACCGGTTATATAGATAGTCAAGGGTTACCAAACTCACTTGGAACATTAAAGAAAGGGTCTTAAAAAAATTACCTGTTTCCATGGAGACTGATAGGCTCAAGGTTTACATAAAATTTGCCAGTAGGAACTTTAAATCTTGGTAACATGAAGTTACATGTTTTTGGTTAATGTATATGTTTCTGTGAGCTACTTTCAGGACCATATTTTTATAGGATAAAATCCTCCCAAAAGTCTTAAGTTGGCTTATAGATAAATGGGTACTCCTGTGATCAGTCCAAATGTCTTTTGTGCATATGATTTAAGTAAATCTTTAACTAATGAGTTAATTTAAATTGATTGGTTAAAGAAAAATTGTTAAAATTGTTAATATACATTTTAGCTAAGTTATTAGCTAATCAGTGTAATGTTTAACTTTATTAAAATGTTAAGATACAATGTTTATTGCTTTCTATGTTTCCTTTTTCCTCCTATTCCTCTCCTTCTTCCTCTTTTTTTGTGGTGCTAGAGAGTGAGCCCAGGGAGTTCACACTCAGCTATCTCCTCAGTCCTTTTCTATTTTTATTTTAAGACATGGTATTGGTTTTTCCAGCTGGGCTGAAACTTGTGATCTTCCTGTCTCAGCCTCCCAGAGTCCTGGGATCAGAGGCCTGTGCCACCATACCCAGGGCTTTCTATGTTTCAAATATAACAGCATTTTTTTGAAACAAAAAATAACTTAAAGTCCTTATTATGTTTCTCTAATATTTTATTTCCATACATAATATAAAATTAGTTGTTAAAACAAGTATGTTAAAAATATATAATATAAAGCTTATAGTAGTAAAACATCTGAGTTGCCAGGTGCTAAATGGATCAAATATTCCTGGTTCCTTGAGAGTCATAAAACAACAAAATACTTGGATTTATTAAATGTGCTTTATAAATTATTAATGTGTGAAAGGAATGAATTACTTTCTAAAGGTTTACTGACAGTTAAAATTTTCATATGTAATCCTATATTTTAACATTGCCTATATAAAATATACATATACATGTAATTTTTTTCCCTAGATGGGAGCCCTAGGGCCCAAGAAACTACTGGACAAAATTACCCTTCATTGGCTCAGAAAGCAAAGGCCTGAACCAATTAGATTCAGGTTCTCTGCTCATGGGCAGCCTCCTGGTTTTCCCCAGTGTCTTACTGGGCCCCACCTCAGTGAATGTTACTGGAAGATGTTATTACAAGTAATTAGATTGGTTGTCATGAAAAGGTTATATCGTTTTCAAAATAGAAAATTTAATATACTTACGTAAAACCCAAATCTCTTTATTTCTCTATACTATAAGGTTTTTGACCTGCTCTTGCTAAAAATTTTCAAAAAAATGGGCTGAGAAAACAAACGTTGCCTATTTTAAAAGTAGGCTTTTAAAAAAAGACTGATTTAAATGTTGGTTTTGTTAATGAAGTCTTTTAAGTCATCAGTTTATAATGCTGATAAAATAAGCCACTACAATGTAGGTTATTGTAGTTTGTCTTATACCAGAAGTCCACACACCTTTCAGCAGAGGGACCAATTCTGTGGAAGATACTTTCTCCAGAGATAACGTGGGCAATAGCTTTGGGGTGATTCAAATGCAACGCGCATGTTGTGCACATTATTTCTAGTATTAGTACACTGTCATATATAATGAAATAGTTATACAACTCACTGCAGTGCAGGGTCAGTGGGAACCCTGAGCTAGTTTCAACTAACTTGTCCCATCTGGGGACGATGAGGGACAGTGACACCGGAAGTGCGGTGCTGGTGTCTACTGTACTCTGTAATCTTGTTTTGGGCACAGTCATTGCAGAAAACCCTGCTTCACAGAACTAGGATGGTGGGAATGCAGCCAGGCTTCTCAGCTCTTCTGCAGCAATCTCAGGAGAATCTGCCTTGAGGTTACTCTAGAACATGTGGAGATTTGATATCGTCTGAAACATACCTTTAAGGCCATACTCTTTTGTGATCTCAGGCAATTAGTACTCTTTTAGCGCCATGTTGGTTTACCTAGCTTCTTCACCAATGTGTTTGGAACCCAGGCCTTCCGTGTCTCCTGTGGATGGGAGGTGATGCTCAAACTCTTTGAAAGTGCTTCTGCTAGTGTTCGAAACATGTCAAAACCCCAGTGTTTACTTGCAGCTCCCTTAATTCAAGTTTCGTTTTGGAGTAGCAATTCTTTTTTTTTTGTGGTACTGGGGATCGAACTCAGGACCCTGCACTTGCTAGGCAAGCGCTTATTCCACTGAGCTATATCCCCAGCCCTCAAGTTTCGTTTTGAATACAGCTGCTTTTTCAGCCAACTGGAGCACAGCTGTCATTCTCTCCTGAAATGACAGGGTCAGTTCCCTGATCATTCTGAATACATTATGAGTGAGCAAGTTTCCTGACTCATTCTGTGTCTCTGAAATGTGCTGCCAGTGGTGATTGTTTTTCTAAAAGAAATCTCTCCAGACTACCTCTCATATCCCCAAACCCTACCTTTTGGAAAGCCGTCTCACTTCTGTGTACAAGAGGAAGTGTGTGTGTTCTGCCTTTATCTCCTCACAGAGCTTTACAGGCAAGTGTGATTAAGGGCATGTGCTTTAATGTGGTTGATAATTTTAATCACATCCTGCAAAATGTTGTTAAATTCAGGTGACACATTTTGCCTACCCAGTTTTTCCCTACGGATGGTACAGTACATAGACTTACATTCAGGGGCCACTTTTGGGGGATAACTTTTTTAAAAATGTAATACATATAAATATCAATAAAGAAAATATTTAAAAACCCTTCTTACTGCTATAAAAAAAATGAAACAAAATTTCCTAAAAGAATGGTCGCAGTGTTACTCAAAGTACAAGTCAGAGACAAAAAGACTCTCTTTTGCCAAAAAGACACAAATGGATAATAGCACAAAACTATCTTTTGGGTGAACTAAGAGCAACTAGTAGGATACATGAAACAAATGAGTATATGTCTTAAAATAATTATAAAACAATGGAATAGGGAACTTGGAATCATCTGAACTTCTCCCTACTCTCTCTTTGCCATCTTCCACCTTGCTCTCTATGTATGGGTATATATTTTGAGTTTCTCATATAAGAGAAACCATGCAAAATTCAAGCCCATGTGTCTGGCCCTTCCCACCCAACACTGTAGCTCAGAAGCCACTTTTTTGACCCAAGTGGTGAAACCAGGAAGCCAGCAGTTGTGACAGCTGGTTCACAGGTGCATATGCCAACCCAAAGTAACCCACGCAGTGTTCCTAATATGTAATCACCCAAATCCGTGAGTAGCTCTGCAGCTGTAGAGTTGCTTGGTAATTCAAGTGCACAGAATGTACCTTCGTGCGTGTCCTCCTGAGAAATATATCACACAAAAATAAGCACTGTTGCCCTGCTACAAGCATCAGTAGAGGCATCAACCTGGATTTTGGGTGATGGTGGCTGATTAACGCTCTCTACAATTGTGCCTCGGTATCCTCTGGCACTTCATCACTTCATCCTGTTCTGGTGCCAGCAAAGAGAGGTACAAGTATTACCTTTGAGCTGCAGCTTCTCCTAAAACATCACAATGAATTCCTTAGCAGGGGCCATAATCAGCTCTCCACTACCACAGAAGGTCTTTGCCTTCACAGTCCAGTTAGACAGTAGGAATGAGCCCTTCAGTGCAGACACGCGGATGAAGTGGTGGCCTTTACTGACCGCTTCTGTTTCTTTGTGTTCACTGTTTTGTCTTTTGGAAAACCCCCAGTTTCCCTTTTACTGCAGAGTGGCTGGTCTCCATGTGGGGAAGCTGTTTGAGGGTTTCACAGCTTCCCGGGCTAGCCAGTTGCCACATCCAGAGCGCACCTGTGGAGACTGTGAAGCACTTGTTGCAGTGAATCTACATTTAAGTGACACCTCAGTGTTTTCCTCGAAATGCAGCTTTGTTTTTGTGGCAACATTAGAGTCTCCTGCTGGCTCATCATGGGGTGTTGTCCCCCTTTGGAAACAGTTCTCTGGTGGCTTTTGTTCTCCACTCATTTTGGCCTGGGCGTCCAACAAGGGAGGCTTCAGACCAAAGTTTAAGAAGACGGGAAGGGGACGAGAACAGCCAGTGTTTTGGGCTTTGCCAAAACAGTCAGCCAGGACCCAGGAAATGACAGGACCCCTCCAAGATGACCCTACAATTCTGGTGAGTCACCTAACCTCCCAAGCTGGGGCATTGTTGGAGCCCAGAGGACAGGAGGCAATTGGACATTCTACAAAAATGAAGCTTACTAAAGAGGAGAATGTCCCCGTGCTTCTAAGAAAAGCCGGAAGGTGAAGGAAGATGGTGACCTGGCAGATGACGCAAGGGGAGAGGAAAACCTGGAGGTGTAAGAGGCTCCTGAGACAGCCCCACAAAAACCCTCCAGGAACCTTGATTGACCCCGACAAATAGACTCATTTTGATTAACACATGTTTCATTTTGACCTGTTTTGTTTTGTTTCTCTCTCAGTGCCGGAAATTGAACTGAGGCCTTTGCACATGTCTGGCAAGCACTGTACCACTGAGCTACATTCCTAATCCTTGACCCGGTATTAGACACCTAGCAGAAAAGCACAGCCCAAAAGTAAAACAATTTAATGGAACATAAAAAGAGAGCTAAACTGAATCTCAAAAGGGGCCCCCAACCCTGCACTGGCTGTTGCTGCAGTCTCCAAGCCTCCCTATGACAGCTTAGCCTACAGCCCCGTGGGGACCTCTCCCTAGCCCCACAGCCTCCCGCGGCTTAGCGCTCCTGCAGAATTTGTCTCCCACGCTTCCCCAGATCCAAGTCAGGCCGATGCTTGCCTGTACCATTACCAAAACACAAATCTAAATCACAATGTCCACGAAACCTAGGGTCGCAACTCAGTGCGGGGCCAGGGGCACGGCACACTCTGCTTGTGGATGTCCTGATTCCTCCAAAGCAGCCTAGCCACCCAGGGATAGTGGTTCTTCCAAAAAAAAATCCCAATCTTGTAGCCAGGTGTGGTGGCACATGCCTATAGTCCTAGCAGTCGGGAGGCTAAGGCAGGTGGATGGCCATGAGTTGGAGGCCGGCCTGAACTATGTCGTGAGACCTTACCTCATAAAAATAAACCAATCTCTTTATGTCTCTTGTGATCAGTTGGAGTAGAGCTTTGATCATTAATTAGGCAGCGTCAACACCCGATTGAAATCCTGTCTAATAATCCTTTTGATGGCTCTCACAGATGTGTCTTGAAAACTTTTGCTGTGATGGGAGTCAGTGAATCTACCCCATGGGTGAGGTGAGTTGAGGTCCCCATCTTCTCTTTGGGTGACCTACTCCGACTCTAGCCAATGACAATGGCACAGCAGGGCTTGATGTCACTGGCCACTCTGGATCCTCTCCCCTCCTTCCTCCCAAATACCTCAGCTCAGGGCTTGCTCCTGTGGTCAGCAGCCCCGTGCTCACTTCCTGTGTCACCTGGAGCCCTGGGCGGCCCTTGCCCCGGCCAGTGCCCTTCTGCTCTGCCTTGTGCTCGTGATTGTGCGAGGAGCAAAAGCTCTGAGCTCTCGGGCCTCCCTCACCCAGTCCTCCTTTGCCCCTTTGCTACTACTTAGATGCATATAGACCTTTTTCTCTTTGGCTCAGCGACCCCCCCACCTGTCCCTAGGCTGTTCCCCATCCAGAGGCTCCTCTTGGGGAAGGGGGCAGGGTGGGTGGTGGCGACGGGGGGCTAGGGGGGAGGACAATGGGGAGGGCTCCAGGGTGCCGCAAGAGCTGGATGGAAGCGGTGTCAGGTCAGGAGCCCGCTGGGAGATGGACACACTGAAGGGACACGGAGCCTGGCAGTCCCCAACCACACGCAGCCCAGCAAGGCCCTGGGTCACTGCCACGGGCCCGAGTCCAGATGCCGAGGCCCGAACCCGGAAGTCGGGGTGTGGACTGTACGGGAGACAGGCCCTAGGCTGTGGCCTGATGCAATCCGCCTGGCA
>PVLD010024141.1:0-26001 GCA_004027595.1 Dinomys branickii | reverse complement strand
TATGATCTCTAGTTGTATCCATTTACCTATAAATATTTCAGACCCACATGTATAAACTTCATCTTGTTTCCCTAATGTAAGAACCTGAAAGAGTAAGTAAAACCTGAAAGTTACAATAGATACTGTGAAAGGGAAAGTAATTGAAGAAAGGGAAGGAACAACTGGCATGAGGGAAAGGAGAAAGGAAAGAAAGAAGAGAAAAATATATATTTATATAAAAGTATAGCTGGAATAATTGTACTGCTGATGTCAATTGTTTTGTTGAAAGAAACAGTTAATGCTTAATTTTTTGACCAAGTTTTCATGCTTATAGCTAGTAATCTGAACAACTACTCTGAAGACAATATACAATATAAAAACCATTGTTGAATTCCTACCATCTTGTTTACTGAAGCTCTGTATCGCTTCTAATTTTTTTCGTTATTTTTTATTCTCTTTAACTGCTTGACCAATCTTGTGTTCTCATACCTGGAAATCTGAGCAAGTTCACTGAAGATAATAATATGTAATACAACAACCATTGCTAATTTCCTGTCATCTTGTTTTGAAATTCTGTACTGTTTTTATTGTTTTTGTGGTTTTTTAAAAAAATTTTTCATTGTTAGTATTTTTCTCTTTAAAATAAAATGTAATAAATATCATTAATACTTTTAGTCTTTAGATTTTGACTGCTGACTATGATGAAATACATTAAACATATTCACCAACTGAGTTAATCTGCAGATCTTAAGCTAAATTCCCTGTTAATCTTACACTATATTACTACTTCTAAATGTGAGATATACATTTTTGAGAAATAATTAGATAAATTTGTACAAAAGTTATGTTATCTTTTTGTTTCTAAACCACTTACATATTTATCTTTCTTCTTTCATTTTCATTAATTTCTGGGATTGTCTAAGTAGCACTAAGATAATAATCTTTTACAGTGTGTTATCTAAAATCTGTGTGTGTGTCTATATATATATATATATATATATATATAGACACACACACATATATGTGCCATGAGTGGAATATGTGGGATCATGCCTTGCCTGAGGAGAGGTCTCTTTGATACTACTGTTTAGTCTGGATTTTTAAAGTGTGTACATACTTCATTACATATTTATTAAATATTTTAAAATTCATTTGACTACCCTAAGAATATCCATCTCATCTGCTTATATTTTTGCATAAAATTGAGCAAAACATATTTAATGATATCCTAGTTCCCTACCTTTTCATGGGTATTTATTATCATCGTCATTTAGTAGGCATTTTCATACCTTGTAGATTATTTGGATAAGCTAAATAAAGCTTATCCCACAGAACTGTAAGATGATTTTTAAATAATGCTTACATTGTATGTATGTGTATAAATAAATATAAATTAAATTTAATAATCTTCATAAAAATAAATTAGTATGAAACATCAAAGACTAGAAGGAAATGTGGTAAAGACTTTTCCTGATGAAAATAAGCCAGTGCATTATGAGTTATGCAATTTTGCATTGCCATGTTTTGTTCTGGGCTTTGGGTATACTTGTACATGGGTATCTAAATGGTAACCATGGAAGTAAGAATGGAGTGATGTATTTGAGGAATATTCAGAAAAACATATAACCTACATTCCAAACAATCAATCAGAAAATATTTATTCAGTAAAACTAACAACTCAAATACAGTTCTAGAAAATTCATTGAACACATCCTAATGCTATTTAAGTTACCAAGGTCTGTACTAGTGTCTCAAAAACACCTTGAGAATAAATAGAACCAGAAACAAATATAATATTCTACCTCATGAATACATAAAATGGTAAGGTAATGTTTATAAATCAAAGGAAGAATCAAGACTGAATTTATAATTCTTTAAGCCAGGAGTGAGGAAAATACTGTTTTTAAAGCCCAATATGATCTAAAGCTTGAAATTTTAGATGAAGAAAATTGAAAAATAAAAGTAATTTTAAAATTATTGATAGTTTTAATAATAAGCAAGAAACATACTAAAATTAATAAAGCGTAAAAATCTCACTGGAGAATAAGGGAGAAATTAATAAGGTAGGAAATAATGAAGTGAATAGATTTAAAGGGTTGTATTTCAAAGTCAACAAAATAGTTTTTTCAGAGGTTAGTGGACCTAGAAACCCAGAAAGAACAACACATCAGTATAGCAATAATCGTCAGAAGGTCTGGGAAGGCAAAAACATATATATGTAAAATCTTTTGTCAATGTATGTGAAAAAAATCAAGTGGATTCACGATAAGACACATGTCAGTCAAAACTCCCAACTTACTTGTCACCTCCAGGGACAGCACTTCGTGATCACGGTGGTAGAAAATGAGCAGTCATCACCCAGGGGAAAATCCAAATGTCCTTGTCAAAACCATGGATCCCTGCACACTTTCACGAAGTGATCCCAGTACTGCATTTATACCCCGCAAATGAAGCAGCAGAATGACAAAGGGCACCAAGGTAGCACAATTATAGAACGGTCTAGGAAAAGCCAGAGAAATACAATAGGCAGATTAAGAGGAGTTGAATTATCAGTTATTAGATTATAATATTCAAACTTGAGGCTACTTTGTTTTGTCTTTTTCAGATAGGTTTTGGCTATGCAGTTCTGGGTGGCTGTGAGCTCACTTTGTAGCCCAGGCTGGTCTTGAACATGCGACAATCCTCCTGCGTCAGCCTCCCAAGCGCTGGGATTGCGGATGTGTGCCGCCATGCTCAGGGAAGCACTTTAACTCTTATAGAAACTCTGCTTTCATTTGCAGCGCTGTGAAATGCTCTCTTCAACAAGAGAAGCTGGCAAACTGAAAGTGAATGAATTTTCCTGAACACATAAGAAAGCAGATTTCATAGGGAAAGTTACAATGAGGTTTAAAAGCACAGGAAAATACTATGTCAAAATTCTGACTCCAGAGATACATAAAACAAGATAGTCTGACAGGAGTAAATAAATGAAAATTAAATGCTTTAAAATATTTCATAAAAACAAGTGTAGCAATAATATGCTGTTTGCATGGTAGCAATAATTATTTGCTGCTTAATTAGTAGCAATGATGTACTCCTTAAGGCAGTGGTAGCCATAATATATTGTGCAGATTTATGTGAGTATCACAGGGGGAGCAGAATTGGAAGTGGAATTAACAGAGATGGAAGGAAGGAGGAATATGTTTTGTAGGTGTCTTGCACCACATGGAAAGTGGTACGCTCATTTCCCAGAGTAACTGGAGTGACTAAAAGTCTACGTCAACTGCAGTAAGGTTAGTAAAAAGTAAAAATTATACATGATGCAAAATATAAAGGAAAAGAAAACAGTATGAAATTATTAAATACAATTAGGGAAGTGAGAGAAGAAAAAAGACTAAGAATAAAGTTACAAATAGAAAATAAACTCAATGTGATCAATAATCATATTCCATTTTAATTACCTAAATGTACCCGTTAAGAGAGAATGGTTCTAAGAGTGGATCAAAGATATTAATTATGATTCATGTACAAAAATCTCATTTTAGACACACATTATGTTACATAACTTTAATCCCAGGACTCTGGGAAGCTGAGGCAGGCAGATAGCAATTGTGAGCCCAACTGAAGAAATGAAGCATCTTAACCGGAAGCTGTTTCAAAAATAAATGCAAAACTGACTTTGCGATAGCTTTAAACATAATGGGTATTACTAATTCCTAGTAGTTCACTGAAAGGAACAGTTAGTGCTTATATTGTCTGATCAATTGTGTATGCCTGTATCTGGTAATTTGAGCGACTAATTTGAAGATAATAATACGCAATATAATGACCTTTCTTAATTTCCTACCATCTTGTTTTGAAATTGTACATCATTTTTAATCTTTGCATCTCTTTAAAATGGAAAAATGGATAACGCAAAAAACACAGTCTGAGAACACCGATTTTGTCTCTAATAGCATTCTCTGACTAGAAGACCCGAATGATTACAGCGGGATGAATAAATACACAGCATAAGTGTGAACCATCCGCGAACCTCCCTGTACTGTTATGATACTACCAGAGAAATGAAGAAAGAACAAAGACATGAATGAAAACTGGATGAAAAAGCAAACTCAGTGAGGTTCCTCTCGGTGGCGAGCTGAAGGACATTTTGGGCAGATTATAAGAGGGCAAGAGAGGTACACGGATAGAAGGCACCTACATGAATGCAGCTTATAGAGGTGGAAATTTCACAGAGGTGAGGGAATGGTGGCACTCTGAGGGCTTGTGTCTGAGGCAAGAGGGTGGCAATTTTGAGGCCAGCTTGGCTGACTAAATATCTTAGTGAGATCCTGTCTTAAAATTTAAAAATAAATGTCTAAAAGGGGTTGGGTACGTATTCATTGTGAAAATCCTATGGTCAATGCTAGCAATGACTATGATGATAATCATTAATCTGAGTTGTCTGAAACTTCGATTTTATGAACTTTTACATTTATTTCAACTTTTTGCCCCACACAGGGAGACTTAGTGCATCAGTCAGTGTTTACCAGAAAAGCAGAGTTAATGTAAGATATATGATTATATAAGAATTTACCAGATTGGGTTACAATGGGCCTCTGCAGTCAGGTGTGCAAGAGTGCACAAGGGCTGTCTGTGCGCTGGAGAGCCGAAGGATCCAGTCCCTGCGGTGCGCCTTGCAAATTCGTATCAGGAGGCGGGAGGGTCCACGCGGGAAGCCCGGGGATGCCCTCCAAGGTGAAAGTGAAGACAGGATTTCCTCCAAAGAAGCAGAGACAACCTTCCTCCTTTGTTTCTCTTTTACCCCATCAGGTGACAAGTGCGCTGGGTGGTGACACCCCCACCCAGGCGCGTCTTCTGCCCTGAGGAAACCCCCTCAGCCACGTGCGGAACTATGCTGACCCCTTCAGTTGGGTGTTCCTTACTCGAGGACACAGTCAGTTAACTATCACACCTAGTTTAACATACAAATTTCATACCATACAAAACTGTTTTTAATTCATTATTTTTGAAGCATCTTTGTTGTTAATATTTTCAATTAAAGATGCTAAGAATTAAGCAGACACTTATCCTACTCCTATATTTTCAGGATCATCAATATCATTGGGTTTTACCTCCATATCTTGTGCCATTTGAAGATTTTTAAGAGCATCAGCACAAAACCTGTCATCTCTCTGATAAATATACCTTTCTGTGGAAAGCATCTTAAAGGATCTTCCTGAGACTGTTTACTGTTGCTATATTATAAGTAGATGTACACGCTAAGCAACAATAAAATTATGGCATAACAAAATATATAAATTGGTAACATTTATTTATTCATTATTGTATTGCTATACTTTTAAACAACTGAAAGTGCAGTAGTTTTATTTATAGAAGTAGCAATACAAACAGGTGTATAGAGTTGTGCTATGACATTTTATTTGCTATGACATCACAGAGCCATAGGAATCTGATCTCTCTCAGCTCCAAATAATAATAGTAATTTGCCGGGTCTTTACACAACTCAACTTTGAAACTCAATTTTGGGAAATGTGCTGTAAGAACAATTTATCTTCACATAGTCTCAACAGAGAAAATGTCCGATTTGTGTTACACAAATAGTGCTTCAGGTTTCATTAGCATAATATAATACTTACTAGGTCATGAAATTCCAGGTTAGATACATATGTTCATTTCTCCAAGTTACATTAAAAATAAAAACGAATATATGAATAAGCCTATTTCTAGTAATTTCAAATTAAAAATAAGCTGCTGGGGATATAGCTCAGTGGAAGAAGCACCTGCCTGGCAAGGTCCTGAGTTCGATCCTCAATACCTGAAAAAAACAAAAAACACCAAATTAAAAATAATTAGAATTACATCATCAAAATACACAAGTTTTCTACCATTTTGGAACATCTATTGGAGGACTGAGTATCAAATTCACATTGAAAGAAATGTCTTTGCGGGCTGGGGATATAGCTCAGTGGAATAAGCGCTTGCCTAGCAAACGCAGGGTCCTGAGTTCGATCCCCAGTACCACAAAAAAAAAAAAAAAAAAAAAGAAATGTCTTTGCTTGGATATTTTTGATATTTTTGAATCCTTCACTTAGGGAAGGTTGAATTATCACCTATAATTTTAAAATTCGCATTTGAAATATATAGTCCTCTAAAAATACTATTTTATTTTCATGTATGTATGTTTTCAATATGGTTCTGATAATTATAGCAAATCCTATTTTATTACTTGAGGTAAATATTTAAAATACTAAATTAAAATAGAGACATTATTAATACTGATATAGTGTTCTATGTAGATACCTTAATTTTAATTTTTTGCTAATGTATTAATTAACCAATACTCTTTCCATTTTATTATAATTTTACATATGTTCAGGTAATAACAATATAACTTTGTATATTTGAAATGTGAAATAATAGCATTATCAGCTTTAAACACACTAGTACATATCAAACAATATATTGCAACTAATACTCTTTAAAACTGTTCTTCATTCATATTTCTTTTTACATAGTAATTTACTTTATCAATCCCTTTCAATGAGTGAACCCTTTTTATCACTGTGCACTTCATATGGTTCTTTCACTTTGCATAACAAACAATACCTCTAAGAATAATCTTCTGTTCATATTAATATACATGAGACATGTTTTCTGTAGGTCTTACACATAGGGTACTCACTGAGGAAATTTAATTTGCCAGAAACTAAATTTTAAAAGTTGAATTCGTAGCAATCTCCAGGATGACTATAACAAATTATAAAGAAGGAATAGCACTTGGATGTCCCCACATTGTGTGGTGACATTTTATCTTAGGCCAGTTTGCTTTAGTCAATTTTTCCCATTGTATTTGCCAGTTCTTTGTAGAAGATAACTGTTACTTGCACTTTAAACTTAATTCTACAAGACATATATAAAACACTGTATTGAAGCACGATGTTTCTCTTTTCCTAGAAAACTGTGAGGAAAACTTTAAATTATATTATTAATTAAAAATATGATAGCATTATGCACACTTCACAGTATTCATATCTCCACCAATTTTATTTAGAATGACTATATGATTCTCTATAATTTAAACAACATACTATAAATGTATCATAGAGTGTGTAACACATTGAAGTTTTGTTTTGTGTTTATTTCCTGCTACATAAATCTAATTCTTCCAGTGATAATCTGCCCATAAAAGGTCATTGAATATTGTTTTCATCCGTTGTTACTCTATGATTCCTACATTCACTTAATTTGCTTTATAAAGTTGACTTGATAATAGTTTTATAAAATACATTCTGTTCTATTTAAGATAACACAGTACCTTGTTTCACTGACACTGTCATCTATTTCTGAATATTGTCCCACTAATAATTGAATAGTGAGTTTTTGGATCATTAATTCATTATCCCTTCATATAACCACTTGTCTAGTTATGAGAGGTACATCAAAAGAGACAGACATCTAGAGAGATGCTTCTTAAGCTTCATAAGTTTATGGTATATACTGTGTACATTTGTGGCACATAATGTTACAGGTCTTGAGCATTTTCCTTTCATTTCACAATGTCTATCATAACACCTAGTATTTATTTACTCTTTCAGGTTCTTACACTAGTGAGGAAAGCAAAGAATTGTGTATACACAGGATAGCTAACAGTTGTACTACTGTCTTCTAGTGCTTTGCTCAAAGGAACAGTTAATGGTTACTTGTTTTGCATAACTCTGTTTTCCTGAGAAACCACTTTTAATACATCAATAGTAATACAACAACCATTGTTAATTTCCTACCACTTTATCTGTAACTCTGTATTGCTTGTATTGTTCTTATGCTATTTTGTAAATAGATGTCTGTCTGTTACTGTGTTTTCCTTCTTTTATTTTTAAAATAAAAAAATAAATCAATGTTACAGGTTTTAGGTTCTTGGATATGGCATATCTTCATTCTACTCATTTCCTATTCCCTTCCCTCACCCCTCACCCTCAGCATCTCGTAGCTCTTCTCATTTGCGAGAGACCCTGCCTTTGTCTCTTCCATCATACGGTGTTTAGCCTGTGTGTCCACGTTGTTTCACTCAGCATTGTGTTTTCCAGGCGCATACATTTTCATACAAATGTCTCCGATTTTGCCTTATTTATAGCCGAGCAGTAAAATAATAGCAATAGGAATTAAAAGTGGGAAAGGAGACTTAGAGGAGGGAGCAGAGAGGAGGGCGGGGAAAGGAAGTTGAGGAAGGAAGCAGGCTGTCTTACGTACGTGCCCGCTTACCAATAGGACCACATATCGCACCTACAGCAAACATGTACTAATAAAAAAGTCAACCTCTACATTTTGGATTATTTTCCTGAAATAATGAAATGCTTTAACCTAAAAAAAAATCTTAGGAGTTTTTTTTGCAATTACTTGTCTAGTAAATTTCCTACAAGAAACTAACCATATGGGTCTCCTAATGAACATTTGTCTTAGATATTTATGCAAGATTGATGTCAAATGTCAAAATATTTTTCACAAGAAAGAAAAAGTATCAAACACTTTATTTATACCACAATTCTGAGTACGTACTGTACTCCAGGAATATTGTTATGTCCTGGAAATATTTTGGAACAAATGTTGAAAGTGATTGGGCTCTGAATGTATTTTGATCCTTGATCAAAGAGACTCTGACAAATGTAATATCAGATGTCAGAAAAATATAACTCCAATTTACTTTCTCCAAAGTCAATTAGATATCAGTACCTCATGTTGGAGAAGAAATGGATAGTACTTAATGTGGGGCTAAGAAAGAACAGAAGTAAACTTTGACTGTGTTAATACTAAGATAAATATGAAGAATACATAGAGATCTATATTAGAGGTTCAATATAGGACAAAGATCTTGTACAAGTTGTAAATGACTCAGGCATGAACACAAAGATAACACCTAATAAGAAAAGGTAGTGTGAGATTAGACAAGCAAGAAATATAGGTAGAGAAAAACATAGCCTGAAGACCAAACATTGCATTAAACCCAAAAGAGTGTTTGCACACAGACAAAACAGCTAGTGTGTGTGTCATAGTTGAAGGTGAGTAAAATTACTTCCAGAAGAAAAAACTGCACAGAGCTAATAAAGACTGCTGACAGTTAATAATATTTTATTGGATAATGAACACATACTAAGGAAATCAATTTCAGGTGAATTTACCACGTGCACATACACAAACACATGTACATGCACACAGAAAGACACACAACTGTATGAGTAGATGGATATGACTATGTGATTGACTACAGAACAATTTTCAGTATGAGTAAGTGTATTAAAGCATGATGTTGTACACTAGGAGTATATATAATGAAAAATGTCCCTAACTTGAGATATTTTCCTGTGAGAAGAGCAAGTGACATGAAAAAGACAGGAGATATTCTCCTTCATGTGAACAGCGAGACCTGCCAAGGAATATCCACATAGTACACACATCAGGAAGAAATAATTTTGGATACGAATTGTCTAATACCATGTCCAAAGCACCCTTTTCTAAATTCCTTGAATGATGAGAACACTTTACATTTTACAATGCTTGTTAAGCCATTATGGTTTGAAGTAATTTATTCTTCACCAGTGTATATGTAAAGTCTGGGCTGGAAAAATTAATACACTAATTCTTCCACCTCAAATTTCATTGTGATCACTTGCCTTCTAGTTTAGTATGAATCCCCTGGCTACTAACTCCTTTAATATCCCATTAACACAGAAATCTTGAGTGTTTGTCAAGTTTCTAAAAAATATTGCCCTTATGATAGCCATGAAAATAATGTAGTCTACCTTAGTTGTTCAAATAATAGTAGAGATTGAGTTAGTATCTCAATATCCACATATTAAAATGTAGAAGTCAAGCAAAAGTAATGGTGTGGGCACAAAACGTGAAGTTTTCCCTTTACTAATCATCCTGATTTAAACCCACAATTCCACCTTTTTTTGCTGTAAGAACTAAGGCATTACTGCATATTGTAAGTGGTTCAAATTGAAGCAACTTCTTGGAAAACAACCAAATTGCTGGAAATCTATATGCCTCATGTAAAGTTTTTGAAAGCTCTGATTTAAATATTTTCAGTGTACTTTGGATTTGTCATGTCCAAAATTAAAGAAATACTTTAAACCTCTTACTAATTTCATTTACCATAGTCTATCACCATGTCCACCAGCAAAAGAAGCCAATAACAAGCTAACCTTCCTCTGCTGCCATATTTTAATTATTTTCTAGGTATCCACTTTGATACCACTGGTTGCTCTGTTTTCTCATCGCTGGTAGAAAAACTTGATATCCACAAATTAACAGATCTATTTTGCCTCACAGTTTCATAGGTCTCAGTGCATGGTTGGTGAGTTCCAAGGCAGAAACATCATGTAGAAGGAAATCTGATGAATTCAGTGCATCCAGGACACAGAAGGGATTAAAGAAAAGAGCATGGATAGAACCAAGGGGCCTTCCTCCGTCACCCATTTTCTTTGACCAATATCCACCTTCTTATAAGCTGTTCCACTATGAACTCAGAAATAAGTTTACCCATTCACGAAGATGAGGTTAATAACTTCACAATACAATCACATCAATTTGACAATAAAGATTAGCTGGTACAGTCTCTGATTTGGGTGTTTTCTTTCTTTTGAATATTTATTTAGTATTTTTGTCTTCCCCATCCCTCCTGTCACCGAACTATTTCACTGTGGGACAAATCTCCTTTGATCTTATTTATTTAAAAAGTTTTGTGTCTTTCTATTTTTTATTTTTTAAAAAGAGAATAAAATAGTAACAAAATAACAACATAGACAAAAACAAAACAGCAAAATAATGTTTTTAAATAATCTATAATTACAGAAATATTTACAGTTACATTAATAATAAATTTAACTTACCATTTCCATCCTTCATTTTGGGCGTTGGGTATTTTGTCTCAGCAATGAGAGAAAAGCAGCCAAGACAGAATTTGGTACCAGCGGAGTGGGGACTTGTTCTGACTAAACCTGACCATGTAGTTCAAGAGCCTTTGGAAATTGCTTGTGGGAAGATGGCGACTGGATAGGAAGCAGAGGAGGAATCTCTCCCAGAAATCCCACCTAGACAAGGAAATACAGCAATAAGAGAAGGACAAAAAAGAGAGAGGTGGGCACCTTGAACTCGGGAAACATTTGAAATGGGAACTGAAATCCTTGGAAAGAAGGACTTATTCAGGAAGAAAGGACTGGAAGTCCGCCATGGCGCACTCAGAGGGAGGTGGGACGGAGAAACGACAGCTCCAAATCACACACGTCTTTAGCTCACGCCCTCGTCCCGGCACCCGCAGCTTCAGCAGAGACCTACGATAAAGGAAGCCTCCCAACTTGGCCAGAGGAATGTGGAGTTCTGAGAGAGGGTCAGAGGAGAGAGCGTAGCTATAAGAAGATGCAATGACGGATGGGAGCAGTAGTGGAATACAGGATAAAGACGAGAAATTACAACACCCACGGAAACAGAAACCTGATCCTGCACAAATATCACTAATCCGCGCCGAGACAGGATGGAATCAGCCTAAATAGCACACAGCTCACTGCACCCGACCCTGCGTCTGCCCCGAGGCGATCCCCTCCCCCACTCCTTTACTGGGTGAGTGGGGAGCAGCAGCAACGGGCAGCGCCCCTGAGGGGATAGAGTGGACAGCGGCGGGAGCTGCGATTGCCCTCGGGGACCAGGCGGGAAGCAGGAGCCGAGGTGCTGGGCTGGACGATTATACGGACTTCAGGACTCACCCCACACTATTAACAACATGAAGAGGACCTACTTACAGCTTACACATATGAACTTTGCAAGAACCCATAGCAACACGTTTGATGAAGAGCAGCAGACCTGGAGTACAGGCACCGGCTGCAGGCACAAGGACGGCTCTGCGGGCCCGGGTGGCCCCTCCGACCATGGGCGGCTGTATGGGCGCAGGCGGCCCCACCGGGGTTGACAAGTGACGCCATAGAGGGCGAACAGAAACCACTCACCTGCGCCCCCACACTATGCAGTATGACGGCGGGGAGGAGACAGGCGGTCCGTGATGAGTATGGGTGCTTTTCCACCCCAAACAGGACAGCTTGTATAGTATGGTCTGAGGCAGCTATGTCTCCTCCCAAGGAGAGAGTTCAGAGTATGTGGTAGAGCAACGGAGATGAGGGAGGAGAGAATTTGAATTTTCAAGCGAGCCACCACCAGTATAAAGAGTAATAAGTGGAAAGTGACATTAGGTAAATTAGCATTCACAGATAATTCCCTTCTATATTCTGTGTAATTTTGTAGTTCTTTAATTGTCTATGTGTCGGTGTGGGCGGCTGCCAGTGGGGAGCGGTGGGGTGTATCGGCAGCGACCCCAGGGCCACAGCAAATCCCAGGGATCCAGCCAAGGAACAAATGGGAACTGGAGCACAACAGTAAGAGAGAGCTGCAGATGAAGGTGGATCACACGGCCCCATGCCCTTCTCACTCCAACATCAGGCAGGAACCACGAACTGAGTTACTGGGCTTCAGCTTCCGCCCTGAACTCTTTCTGGGAGCACCTGGAGTCTCGGGGGCTTGGGCAAGTGCCTCCTGTTCCTAGCAAGAATGGGATGAACCCACAGACTTCAGGACTCACCCCGAACTATTAATGTGAGCACCAAGAGGGTCTCCCTACAGCTAGCACATATGAACCTTGCATGAACCCATAGCGATGGATTAGATGAAAAGCAGCAGACTGGGAGTCTGAAAAACAACAACATACTCCATACAGCAGATGCGAGAAATATCCTTCAACTCTATTCTATAACTAATCTTTAGTCTCAGTTCATACCCTGAACTAACATTGAGAATGGGCCAGAGATATTTCAAGCCCTTATACCAAGCATCGTAAGTTCGTCTGGTGCCCAGCTGGAAGGGGTGGGGAATGGTAATGCTGGAGATCAGAAGGAGGTGGGAAGAGAAGAAAGGGCCTCTGGCATCAAGGCAATGGGACAGAGCCAAATATGTCACTGAGGGTTCCCCGAGGGGGAGCGTGCCCCGTGGCTGCTCTGCTGAGGGCCCCACAGATGCTCTGCTGTCGGCCCCGCGGCTGCTCTGCAGTCGGCCCCATGGCTACTCTGCTGTGGGCCCTGCGGCTGCTCCACAGTGGGACCCGTGGCTGCTCCGCAGTGGGCCCTGTGGCTGCTCTGCAGTGGGCCCCGCAGCTGCTCTGCTGTGGCCCTGTGGCTGCACCACTGAGGGCCCTGCTGAGGCCACCCATAGCATGGTGATGGGGTGGAGCCAGGCGGTCTGCTGTGAGCATATGTGCTTTTCCACCTCCGACCATGGCAGTTTGTATACACCCATGTATGTTATAGTATAGTCTGAGGCAGCTATATCTCTTCCCAAGGTGAGAGTCCAGGGGTATAGATAAACCCAGGAGTATAGCTATTATCACAAGGAAGATCACTGATTGAGTGGTGGGGCAATGGAGATGAGGGAGGAGAAAAATTGAATGATGAATTGGGCTATCATCTGCATAACTGAGTAACAAAGGTGAAGGTAACATTATGTTGGACAGCATCCAGAGCTAATTCCCTTCTATGTTTTCTATAATTCTGTATTTCTTCAATAGTTTTTGTGCTAACAGAAGTAAACATAACTTTATATTATACAGCATTCAGTGCAAATTCCCTACTATCTGCTCTTTAATGTTTTCGTGTTAAATAGTGTGAAGATAACATTATGTAATACAACATCCAGTGCTATTTCCCTTCTATATACTGTGTAATTTTGTAATATGTTTCCATTCTTTTGTCTTTAAAATGAAATTAAAATAAAAAAAAGAGTTTGGAAAGGTTTGGAGATGTCTGGTCAAAACTTGGAAGACCAGTAGGTTGATAGAAAACCTGCCATTTAACATCAGGTTCAGAAGGTTTCTGTTGGGAAGAAGGACTGTATTGGTTGTTGGATTCCAGATGATATATGTTATGGCTTCACAGAAAGTTTGTCTGCATTTTGCTCATGTCCAGAGACTTTGCCTAAGACTGAGATTAAGGGCAGCAGCAAACTGATTAATCTGGCAAAAGAAATTTCAATGCAGTTGAATGTTGGGGCAGTGGCATGGCTATTGTTGGGGGCTTTTAGCCAGATTTATATTGACAATCAAGAGCAAAGAGCCCAGCAGGATGATTTAAAATGTTGTGCGTTGGCCAGAAAGGAAACTGCAGTAAAGCCATGGATTGCAAAGATAAGGCTGAGGAGATCTCTACTGCTAAGAAGGAACAAGAGAATGGAATAGGTGGCCTTAGGGCATCACAAGCAGCAAGTCTCCACCCTTTGCAGCCTCAAAACTGCAAAGGTGAAAGACCTTGCCTTGAGAAGGAAGCCAAAGAGTGCCATGTTCCAGAATGGTGGCAGCGGCTGCACCAGGTTCCAGAATGGAGGTGGCATAAAGAATTTGCTCCTCAGCATTGGATTCAGTGTGCCCAGCGATCCAGGCACTCAAACCCTAAGGCAAAGAGAGAGGAAAGTTTGGCTACTGCTCCAGAAGGCAGCAGACCTTGACATCATCCACATGGCTCTGGCTTTAGGTGCAAGGAGAATGCGGGAGTTCTGAGGTTAAAGAGGCTTCCACCCAGATTTCAGAAGGCCTGGGAGGCCAGGCAGTGTGCCCCAGAGAGGGCAATATGTGAGGCTGTGAGTGTGAAACAAAAGGTGCACTGGAGACCTCAGAAGTTTAGAAAAGCCAGGAAAGTGGATGATCTGAGGAAAGCTGCAAGGAGGGAGCATAGCTGGCCTAAGAGAGAAGCCATGGAGGCTGTCACCACCAGAAGTGCCATAGGGGTGTACTCATGCAAGCTCTTTGGAGCTCACAATGTGCCACAAGTTGCTTCAGATGCTGGATGTGGAATTACAGGATATAATGTTAGCCCTGCTGGATTTTGGACTTGCTTTGGTCCCAGTGCTCTATATTCCCCTGTTGGTGCCTTTTGGAATGGTAATGTGTATTTTGTGCCTTTAAATGTTGGAAGTGTTTAATTTTCATTTCTACTGGGGCAAAATGTTATGGTTCTAATGTAATATAATGGCTTTGTATCTGGAAACTGGTTTAAGGAAATGTGTATGATTGCCAAGTTGACAAGGGGTGGAGTGTTATGGTTGATACATTGTGTCAACTTGGGGAGCCTAGGAGTTTGGCTAAGTAATTCAGCAGTTGTAAATCTTGGGGTAAAAAGACATTCCCTTACCCTTCTGGGATGTTGTTTATTGTGTTAACTTGGGAAGTTTAAAAGGTTAACTATGTGACTCAAAAAGGAGCTTGGGTGCTTATTTGCATTCATCCTGAACCTGTGGAAGAGGAGGGCATGGAGATTCTGTGAGTGCTACATGCCCTCTGGGTGGGGGTAGTTGTTTACAATGTAAGTGAAGAGAATAAGCTGCTTGTAGCTATTCCTCCCTTTTGCTCTTGTGGTTTTTGCTGTGCTCTGCTGCCATGAACAGTTTGCCCTCTGCCATGTGCCGCTCTGCCTCATAACCAGCCAAGTAAGGACTGAAACCTCCACAAACTGTAAGCTAAGGGGCTGGGGATATAGCTCAGTGGAATAAGCGCTTGCCTAGCAAGCGCAGGGTCCTGAGTTTGATCCCCAGTACAGCAAAAAAAAAAAAAAAAAAAGAGCACCAAACTGTAAGCTAAATAAACCTTTCTTTCCTTCATCTTGGGCATTGGGTATTTTGTCTCAGCAATGATAGAAAAGTAACCAAGACACCAATATATATATATATATATATATATATATATATATATATATATGTATATATATATATATATATATATATATATTAAAGCCAATTAATAATTCTCTTAGCATTGAGAATTTGAAATTTGTTAAAGCAAATATAAAATATTATGTCCAGAATAAGGGCTTAAATGTTTTATTCCTGTATAAACAGATGTTGAAATTTGTTTACCTCTCCTGTCCAGATCTTAGGCAATTAACTTACGATAGTGGCGCCCTGATGTGTCACACAATTGTTCTCATAGAATCATTTCACCCTGGCCCCATCACCATACAAAGAGATTTTGGACACCTACAACACATGAGGGCCTTCTCCATGATAAAAAAATGTGGGTCTCATAACTGCAGACTTTAAGGCACAAGATCCACGAAAATTACATTTCTGTGATTTATGCATCACTTAGTCTACAGCAATTTGTCATAGCAGTCTGAGCTGCCTGTGACACCATTTCAGAAACACTTTTATATGGCTACAAGTAAATAAGAATAATATGCCAAACCTTTTATAATCTGGTCTTAGTTTTTAATTTCCTATTCAAGTGTAGGAACTCTTCCTTCAAAGATAGTTCATGAAACAAAATAATTGATCATAATTCTTCACCTTACCAAGGTAATTCACAACTTCAGACATTTCCGTAGCATCTGCTCTTAGCAATCATCCTCCTTTTCCCACATGCTTCCATCAATGATTCTGTAAATTTTCACTCAGTCTCAATTTAGCTCTTTCTTTCATGAAAACATCTTTCTGAGATTCATTGACTTTTTGTTTCCAGATTATCTGAATTATTTTTCACTCAAGTAATCACAAGGAAAATGATAGTGAATTTTTATCTTTATCATCTGGGTAGTGAGGTAAATATCCAAGAAATATTTGCTGACATACACAATGAGTTAACTAAGTTAATCTCTCTATGAAATAAAAGTGTTCCAATAAATATCTTAATTTACTAATAGGTAATTGGAAAGTGCTCCTCTTTCTTAAGCTTGGGAATGGTTTCCCCATCCTACTGTTTGTTTTTTTTTTTTGGTTGTTTCTTTAATTCTAAGAGAATACTGTAACTCTAAAATTTTCAGTTAATTTTTTGGGTACTTTTAGCACAAAGATACCCCTATAGGCCTTGAGAAATTAATATGCATATATGAGGCCACAAAGACAGCTGTACAAACTGTATCACAACTTTCCTCACTGAGATTTGGCAGAATACAGTTACTTATCGCTGCACGAACTGATGAGGTCTCCCTTGAATATCTGAAGGAGGGTGCCTCTGGGGCTTCCAGGCTCTCTGTTCCAGTGGGTTGGAAAGTGGGTCTGCGCTTTTCAGGGGGAGAGCTCTCTGATCCACCTGTACTGACTGGGGGCCTTAATTCCCTTGGCAAAATGTCGTAACAGTCTGGTGCCACCTACACTCCTGAACAGGAGATTATGCTAAGGCAGAATCTTTGGAATCATCTCATTGTTCTGAATGCTGCAAAGGTAAGAGAATGTCATTTTTTTAAACATTTGAGATGAAAATTTTGCTAATTTTATTCGCTTTTTAAAAGAAATAAGTGTTTAACTTTTAAAAATTGTATTAGAATGCATTTGCATTACATGATACTTGCATTGTTTGGGACAGGCTAAAGTACTTAAGAGAACGTGACACCTTTTTTATCCTTTCCACACATGTTCCTCCCGCCGCATTTCCCCACTTTCATTCTTCTTGGTTTTATTCTTAGCACATGTCTATGACATATCATGTTTACATTCATTAAGGATAGATATAGATGCATTTTATTCATCATTCATCTGCTGATGGCCATACAGGTTGCTTCCAGGATTTATCTATTATGAACTGTGCTACTGAAACATTATTGTGCATGTATCTTTGGAGTGTGGTGGTTTTAGCTCTGGGGAAGATAATTAGAAGGGGAAAACCTGGGTCATATGAAATTTCTGAGTTTAAAGAAAGTTCTCCATAGCAGGTTCCTGTACATAGTTAACTCAATTCTTCTTACTTTCCCTTCCCCTCTTTCTTCTCCAGTTTCCTGGACCCCTTTTCATTTGGAATAAATTTATTCCCTTGTTTCCTTCTACCTATCCTTTCTTACACTGTTCATTGTAATTTCCCTACTCAAATGAGAGCTACCACATAGTATTTAAGTTTGTTTGTCTAATTTATTTCACTCAACATTGTATTTTCCAGGTGCATTTATTTCTTAAAACTACCTCAAAGTTACCCTTCTTTGCAGCCAGACAGTATTCCAGAGATGGTAAACTGAGAAACAGTAAGCCTTTCATCCCCAGTAGCATATGCCACCATGTATTCTGAGATAATAGCATCTCATGTGTATCGGTAGCCATAACACATGCATATCAGCTAATGGAGAGAGACAGCATACGTAAGTATATTGATACAAAATAGTAATATTTTATGCTGCTTCACAAATAATTATGTTTTCCTTTTATAAAATATTTGGGGACAGTCTTAGCTGCCTCCAAATTATGTAAGCCACTTTCTCAATCTTCTTTGGTACATACAAAGTTTAGCATTTCTGATTTCTCAACTGTTTAATTTCTAATATTCTGAGAAAAGTGATGTGATTTTTTCACCATATTCAGAAACTTGTAAACTTGGGCTCTTTTCATTGTAGTTCTGTGACTCTGTGCTTATGTGAATATACACTCAAGCTTTCTCTTTTTTTATTGATCTTTCCACTGTCAGTGTGAAATGCAGTTAATCAATGGTGTTCATTTACTCTGTGTTTGCACATAGCTCTATTTTCTGTCCTTTATGTGTGTGCTCCACAGGAATACTCACCCAGCGTCTCGGTCCATGCGTAATCCAGGCACTTGCGAGGCTTAGGTTCGAGGGTCACCTCAAGTTTGAGGGCAGCCTGGGCTACAAAGTGAGTTCAAGGATAGCCTGAACTACAAAGCAAGACCCTGTCTCAAAACAACAACAACAACAACAACAACAGTAAAAACAACTCACACTCTTACTTTTTAAATCTTATTAGTGCATGTTTGAAGTACATCAAGTTTACATTCTTCTTGGGGAGTTGGTACAGGTCAGTCATACAGCCTATTTCATTTTTATATTCATCCTCTTCCCCTTGCCACCCATCTCAGTCCCTCTGCCTTTAAGCCCCCTTTCATGACATCCATTCTTGTTGTTATTATTTGATTATTCTTAGCTCGTGTTTATGACATGTAATATTTGCATTCATTGAGATTATTAGGTTTCTGTTAAAGGCACACCTGATTTTTCTTACTTCACCTTCACCTCCTCCTCTCACCCTTCGTCTCCCGGACCCATCCCCATTTGCAGAAGATCTGTCCCCTTGTTTCCTATTCATTCATCCTTTGTTATACTCTTTCTTTGTTCTCTAACTCAAATGAGAGAAGTATTTCAGGTTGCCTGTCTATTTTATTCAATATATTTTCTAGGTGCATAATTTTCTAAAACATATCTCAAATGTACCTTCTTTCTCTTTCTCTTTCTTTCTTTCTTTCTTTCTTTCTTTCTTTCTTTCTTTCTTTCTTTCTTTCTTTCTTTCTTTCTTTCTTTCTTTCTTTCCTTCCTTCCTTCCTTCCTTCCTTCCTTCCTTCCTTCCTTCTTTCAATTTTTGTCCTGAGAACTTAACTCAGGACCTCACTTGCCAGGCAGATGCTATGCTTCCGAGGTACATTCCCATCCCAAACATATCTTTCTTTATAGCAATACTACCCCTTTATGGATAGATATAGATGCACTGTATTCATCCATTCATCTGTTGATGGGCATACAGGTTGCTTCCAGGATTTATCTATTATTTATCTATTATGAACTGTGCTACTGAAACGTTATTGTGCATGTATCTTTGGAGTATGATATTTTTAGCTCTGGGGAAGCTAATTAGAAGGGGAAACCCTGGGTCATATGAAATTTCTGAGTTTAGTTCGTTGAAAATTCTCCATATTAATTTCCTTTACAGTTGTACTAATTTACATTCCCACCATCAATGCAGAAGCATAAGCCCTTCCATGCTCAGTCACAGGTACGTTTACAGTAGCAAACACCTTGTCTCTTGCCATGCTTTTTATTAGCTGAGAACAAAAGAGTCAACATTCTACTTTCTTGATTCAACTTCCCCACTAATAATTACTAATCAGTCTCCACATTATAATGCAGAAAGCTCTAATTGTGGAGTGAGTTATATAGGATTTAAATATCAGATCTGGAGCATGTTAATAGGATATAGTTACCTCTCAAACATAGCTATTATTTCAGTAAACAACACATATTCATATGTATTTCTTGAAAATGCTGATATTTGAATAATTTTCCTATGCTTATTTACTGAAAAATACTTAATATTTGTTACTTTAGTTCACTTTTATTTTTATTGTATTTTTCTTACTCTAACAACTATTTCCAAGTCTGTTCTTACTTCTTACACTTTAAATAGTGTGTTACATTGCTGATTTTTATATACTGCTGCTCTTTATCTTAATATTCATTAGTCTTATGATTCAGTTGGTGTTTTCCTTCATGGAAGAAGGGGTGCAGGGTTATGTAAAATAATTTTTTTTATTTCTTCTGCAAATAGTAAAATGATTGTACTTAAAAGTATTGAATATTTGTAGTGTGAAAACTTGTGATGACAATTATACCCCAAAATGGACAGAAATCCTAGACTTATCCTTTCCTTGCATAATCCATTTACACTGAAGCCACTATATTTCTCTGTTAAGATGATAAAAGGGAAGAGCTGATTTAGTTTCTTATCACTTCAGTGCTTTTAATAATATGCCACAACTACTGATGGCTTTACAGTGAGTTGTACAGATGTTAACAATCAATTTTAGAGTCATAAAGTTATTGAAGTTTAAATGAATTGCCATTTCAGTTGTAGCATTATTTTTTATTATTTCACACAATTATTTTATCAACTTAAAGAGTTTTTATTTTTCCTGAGCATGGTGAAAACAGATTTAGTTTACAGGTTTCAAATGAATCATTAAAAGCATCATATCTTGGATTATTTAGAATGATTTATGAGGAAGTGTAAGAAATGGATGATTTCATTTTATTAATTATTAATATAATTCAATTTAATTCATATCATGGTATTAAGCCTTGCATTTGGAGAAAAAATGGCTATTGCCTAGAGGAGGGTTGCAAACTAGAAAAAATCTGATGAATTTCCTGTGTTTTATTTTATTTTAAAGAGAAAAGCTAAAAACAATATAACAAGAACAAAACAACACAAAACTTCTACAAATGATATAGAATTGCAAAATAAGATGATAGGGAATGAACAATGGTTGTTGTATTACTTATAATTCTTTTTAGAGTAGTTGCTCAGTTGACCAGATATAGGTATGCAAAATTGATCAAACATTATTAAATGTTTTATCAAAATTATCTTAGTCATGTGTGCATGCATGTGTGTGTGTGTATGCATATACACTTCCTTCTTTTTTTCTCTTTTTCTTTCCCTCATCCTGGTTCTTTCTTATGGACAAGTTTCTTTCTCTTTCACAATATCTATTGTAATTTTCAGTTTTATCTCCTCTTCCAGTTTCTTACACTAGGGAGACAATACAGTGTTTACACATGTGGGTCTGATTTATTTTGCTTATGAGTATGGTCTCAAGTTGCATTCATTTACCTATAAAAGCATTCAGTTTACCATTCTTTATAGCTTAATACTGCACTGGGTAAAACTACCAGATTTTTCTTATCCATTCCTGAGTGATGGGCATTTGTGCTGTTTCCAAAATTTTGCTATGACAAATTGCATGGCTCTGAACATGGGTGCACATATATTACTGTAGTGTGTTTTTAATTCTTCTGGGAAAATACCGGAAGGGGAATGGCTGGTTTCAATTGAAACTTTAATCCTAATTTTTTGAGAAATCTCCAGACTGATTTCCAGTCTACATTGCCACTAAGAGTGGAGAGGAGTTCCTTTTTCCCTACAGTTCCTCCAGTGTTTGTTGCTGGTTGATTTCTTGATGGTAGCCATTCTTACTAGGGTGAGATGAAATCTCAGTGTTGTTTTAAATTGCCTCTGTTGAATGACCAATGATGCTGAACACTTTTCATGTATTTATTTGCCATTTGTATTTCTTCTTCTGAGAAGTGTATATTCAAAAATCACATGACCATCTCAATAGATGGAGAAAAAGTTTTTGATAAAGTCCAACATTAATTCATGATAAAATCCCTACAAAAAATTGGAATAGATGGTCTTTATTTCAGTCTAATAAAAGCCATTTATTACAAACTAACAGCCAACATCATACTAACTGGACAAAAACTGAAAGCTTTCACTCTAAAATCAAGAACAAGACAAAGATGTTCACTATCACCACTCCTTTTCAATATGTTTCTGGAAACATTGTCCAAAGAAATTACACATGAGAGAGAAATAAAAGGAATACAGACAGAGAAGGAAGAAGTGAAATTGTTATTCACAGATGACATGATACTCTAAATAGAAGACCCCCAAAACTCCACCAAATGACTCTTATGTTTAATAACCTAATTCAAGTTCATGGCCAGAAACACAGTCAATACTCAAAATTTATCAATAGCATTGTTGTACACAAACAACAAACGTTGAGATACAAATTAAGGGAATCACATCCTTCACAATAGCATTCAAAAAAATGAAATACATAGGAGTGAATATAACAAAGGAAGGAAAAGATTTACATATTGAAAATTGCAGCACTCTGAAAAAGGAGATTGAAGAGGGTACCAGAAAATGGAAAGCTATTCTGTGCTCATAGATGGGAAGAACCAACCTAGTGATTGGAAAATGGCCATAATTCCAAAATTGTTACACACATTTAATGAAATCCTGATAACATACCACTAGTATACCACTCCAAAGTAAACAAAATACTCCTAAAATTTATCTGGAACCACAAGACACCTGGAATAGCAAAGACAGTCCTGGGCAACAAAAAAGTCAGGAGTCATCCCACTCCCTGAATTGAAATTATACTTCAAAGGTACTGTGATAAAATCAGCATGGTGCTGGGGAAAAAAATAGACCTGAATACCACTGGATCAGATTAGAAGATGCAGACACAACTACAGACATACTCAGCCACCTTAATTTTTTTTTTTTTTTTTTCCGGGACCGGGGATCGAACTCAGGGCCCTAGTGCTCAGCGGCAAGCACTTAGCCCACTGAGCTGTACCTCCAGCCCGAGCCACCTTAAATTTGACAAAGGGGCCGAACAAGTTCACTGGAAGGAAGACAACCTCTTTAACAAATGGTGCTTTTTCTCCTTGCGTCTTGAGGCTCAACGATACAAAAACCTTCCATTTGTTGATATGAATATTTCAACATTCTTCTGAATCCCCTTGACAATACCCAAGTTGAGTCTTTTGAATTATGATCAAAATTAGCCACCAAACTCTCCTGACAGCCTTATTAGTATTCTGTATCTTGCACATTCAACCTTTCAAATACCTCTCACAATCCAGTTCCCAAGTCTGAACCCTCTAGTCAGTTATAGTCATACCAATGGTCCTTCCATGGTTTCTTTACAGGTTTCAGTCCCTTTTCCATTAGTAGAACAAAAGGTACAACATCCACAACTTAAAAGAGAAGAGATTTGTTTTAGCCTAGGGTCTCAGAAGGTTTAGTGTACAGTAGGCAGGTTATCAGGCAGAAACAACACGGAGGAAGGCACAGGGCAAGGTTGCCACTCATCATAGAGCAGCTAGAAATAGACAGCAAAGGAAGGACTGGAGAAAGTCTCTAGTGACCGTACCTTCTGACCATGTGCTACCTCATTCCAGCATATTCAGCTCTGAACGTAGCAGTAGCCCAATGCAATGATCAATGTAGCACACCCATGACCCCTCAGCTTCCCAAGTCCCTGCTGTGAGCATGTGAAACTTGCAGGAGATACTTTAGATCTACATCATGACAAGGATAGATTATCTCTGCTAATGCCAGATTAGTTTGGTGACTACTCTCAGGGAGCATAGCCCATGTGATCCAAAGCTATGTCTTACTCTTGTGTTTAAACATGAAGAGTTTTATACCAGAGATAAACTACCAAAATAATTTCCTTCCAAATTTGTCCACTGCTTTTTTTTAATGACTTCGTTATGGGCATTATTACGTAAATCATTTCATGGTTAATTAAAGCTTTTTCTCCTTGAATCTTCAGGGCAAACTGATACAAAAACCTTCCATTTCTTGATATGCTATGAATATTTCAATATTCTTGAGAATCTCCGTGACAATACCCAGACAGCTATTAACAAACCTCTCACTAAATTGAACTTAAATTTGTAGCCAAATACGTATTATAATACTTGGCAGAAATCAGCCTTAATATAATTCTCTTACTCTTTGCATGACCCATAATCAGGAACAAAATGATCTCTGCCATATATTTTCGGTTGGAGATCTTAGATGTAAATGCTTACATTATATTTCAATAATTTGGTTTCAGTCAAAACATGTTTTACACTTTGATCACAGTCCAAATTAGTACTAACTGGCAATGTCTTTAAAGTAGTGGAAAGTTAATGCAAATACATGATTGTCATACCAATACAAGCCAGGCTTCTTTATGATATTGATTTTGACCTGTTTTAACAAATGCATAATATAAAGAAACTTCTATAACAATTATTTTCTTAATATTTCTCTACTCTTTTACCAGTGCTGATACAATGCAATTTCCTATGTGGTTTCTTTTATGACTCAGTAAATTACAAATTATTATTTCTTAAGATAATAGATCTTGTCATGTCATTTAAAGTTAGGTTAATATTTAGGAACACTGCAAAACTATTACAAATGGTTTGGGTACACTTAATTTTGTAGTTCACCTTTTTTAAACGTTCTTGAAAATATAGGTAGTCAAGATCTTAAACCCAGTATGATCACTCTTATTAAAAATGTGATTTGTTTATGTAGGTGTTGGACATAAGAACAACTGGAATGAGGGGCAAAGGAGTAAAGAAGTAAAAGAAGAGAAACACACACACACACACACACACACACAAGATAGCTAAGAGAATTAGACTACTAATTTCTTTTAGTTCATTAAATGGAACAATTTGTACTTGTATTACTTGATCTGTTTTGCATACCTGTATCCTGCAATCTGAGCAACTACTTTGAAGACAACAATATGCAATATAATAACCATTGCTAATTTGCCATTATTTTTATTATAAATATAAAAGAATGAAAATATCTAAACAAGCACATATACATTTAGAAAATAACACTAAAAGAACACCAGCAATACAGAATCTCAGCATTCTCTCTGGCCATTAGTTGAACATTCTGTGACTATTCTGTCTCACTTTTTGAGCTCTACAAAATGGTTGAGGATATGAATTAATACTCTAAAGACCAGCTGGACCCCTTTAAACCCAAGGGATTTCCAGACAAAACCCTTAGCTAAAGAGTAACTTTAGGGTTGAAACAAGGTAAGTTGGGACATGTTTTATGTGAAATTATTGCCTAGTTAGCTTCTTAAATTATGGTGTGGAAGTTTCTTAGAAAGAATGAAAAAGGAGACGGGGGAGATCGGGGGGGGGGAGAGAGAGAGAGAGAGAGAGAACATAGCGAAGACATGTGAAAGCACGTATCAGTGGACAATAAGATAACTTTTTAAGATTAAAATCCCCATAAAGGGGGGAGTCAAAGATTTACTTTCATAATATGGAGCCCATGTGGCAGTGTGTTTTCAAAGAATGCCCGACTGGATTTACTCCTTGTATGTGTGAAGAAAAAATTTGTCTTTTAAATATTCACTTGCTGCTCAGATAAACTTACCTATCTTGCACAAATTAGAGGGTTCACAGCCTCATAAGCGACTTCCAATGGAATCTTTTACTGCAGAATGAAATGCAACAGGACAACTACAAAAAAAAATAAGTAACAAGCTAAATAGTCCTGTGACCACTCTGGTTAGCCTGTGCCAACTCACTTCTTATCAAAAAGTGGACATAAATCATATACTATATATAAAACAGTTAAAAACTATCATAAGACTTGAACATCTCTTATTTATAACTACATCGTCAGTGCTAATGCATTAAATGCGTGTCTAAAGTAACTGACAGCCAGAGAGAGACCCAACCAAGAAAGAGAGCTACAGGCCAATCTCGCTAATGAACATAGATGCAAAGATACTCAACAAAATACTGGCAAATAGATTACAGCGAATCATAAGGAAAATTATACACCACGACCAGGTAGGATTCATCCCAGGAATGCAGGGATGGTTCAATATTCGCAAATCAATTAATGTAATACAATA
>PVLD010024140.1:0-26001 GCA_004027595.1 Dinomys branickii | reverse complement strand
CTTTCCCACGTCTCGCCCCGGCAGCCTGGTCCGCCCTACCACATCTCCCCCGGCATCTCAGAGAAATACGCCCAGTTTAAACTTCCCAGCCGAGGTCCCGGCATTCACGCTCGCCAAGTCTGTCTCGAGCTGGTGGTGTTTATTAAGGAGGTTCGCTCCCTTGCTGCTCACCTGGTCGCCATCTTCCCCGGATCTTCCACCCAGTCTTGTATTCTTACATCTGGTAATCTGAGCAAGTTCTCTGAGGATAGAAAAATGTAATATAAGAACCATTGTTAATTCTTATCATATTGTTTTGAAATCCTGTATCGTTTTTATTTTTTTATCTTCATTGTTATTTTGTTATTTTTTTCTCTTTAAAATTAGAAAATATTTTCCTAATTAGATTAACTGAATTCAGTCAATAAGCTTTGCCCCATTTAGTATGTCTATGTATGTCTGACTTACCTCTCCCCCCGATTGGCTTTGCACACTGTAACTGCACTGAGGAAAGATACAAAGCAGATGCATGGAACTGCTGAGGTCTCAGCTATGTCTATGCTAGTGGTTAGACATCAGGAATGGGATTGCAGATTAGAGGCCAGCACTGCAGCCTAGGGAGAGGCAGGAAAGTTGAGGTATTCTAGCATTTTCCACATTTTGGCAGTATGCAGGGGGTGAAAATTACCATTTATCCTCTATACCTACTGCCCCTAAGTCACACAGGCCCTCCTCCAGCAAGCTGAGAAGCTGCCTGCCCTGTGATATGTGGGCTGCAAGTGAAGGGGAATGACCTACATCGGTCAGTGCAGGGTTACCTGCCCCACCATCCTGTGGGTACTGCAGGCCCAGCCCTCAGAACAGATAACCAGAGCCACCTCTGGGCTCTTGCCCATGAGCCCAGGTAGAAAACTAGTGTCATGCGAATGTGCACAGCCAGCCTGCGGAAAGGTCATATTTCAGCCCCTAGCTAGTCACCACTCACTGTTCCATCACTTGAATCACAAGTTTACATTGGAATCCTACGGGTTAGAAGTCACTTCTGAGGTCATCCATCTCCTTCACCGTACAGATAAGGAAATACAAGCTGAAGAAACCCTACACACCAGTGTGTGACAGTCAAGGCCAGAGGCCATGTCTCCTGACACCCTACTTAACACTACATCCAGAAAGCTTCAGGTGGGAAGATGCCTACTCTTGAAGTCAGCTTAAGTGGTTTGTTTTACTCAAATGAAAATGAATTTCTCCACTGCTCAATTCAGCCAGGGGTTCCTCTGCTTTCTTTGCTTTCTTCCTCATGTATAAACTGATACCATAAAACTGATGAGTTAGTACATCTAAAAAGCACTTGGAATTGTTACTGGCACATAGAAAACACTCAGGATGCTACTGTTGCTATTTATATCATTATTACAATCATTGTGTTAGTTTCTAGACTGCCATAACAGTGTATCACAGACTAGGTGGCTTAAAACCACAGAAATATATTGGCTCATATTTCTGGAGACTAGCAGTCTGAAATTGAGGTGTCAGCAGGACCACTCTGCCTTTGAAGCCTCCCCGCTTTCACATTCCGGTAAACCAGGTGGCTGGCTTATGACAGTATAACACTGATCTCTGACTTCATCCTCATAGGCCCATGTTCTCTATGTTCTCTTCTCTTTTATAAGAACACTATCATATGGATGAGGGACCTACCCTAGCTCAGCATAACCTCATCTTAACTAATTACAATGACCTTTTCCAAATAAGGTCATAAGCACAGGTACCGAAGGTTAAGACTTCAACATATATGCCGTATATAATCATGCAATTAGTTGTTCAGATTACCAGATATAAGCATGAAAAGCATGAACAACTAATTTGAAGACAACAATATGCAATATAACAGCCATTGTTGAAACCCTACTACCTTGATTAGTGAAACTCTGTATTGTTTCTAAAGGGTTTCTTACTATGTTTTATTCTTTTTAGTTGTTTGATCAATCTTTCATTCTTATATGTAGTAATCTGAGCAACTTTGTTGAAGATTACCTTGTTTTGAAATTCTGTACCATTTTTATTGTTTTTGTGTTGGTTTTGTTTTTGTCTTGATTGTTATTTTGTTCTCTTTTTTTAAAAAGGAGATTCCCCAAGACAGTTTTTCCCCACAGTGTTTTCAGAAGACAGTAAGATAAGAAAAATACATGCAGGGCTGGGGATATAGCTCAGTGGAATAAGCGCCTGCCTAGCAAGCACAGGGTCCTGAGTTTGATCCCCAATACCGCAAAAAAAAAAAAAAAGAAAGAAAAATACATGCATACATGTAAATGTATACATATACGCAAAGGAGAAGGCCTTACCATAACTCTCCAAATTAATTTCTTATTACTTGCAACTGGTAAGTATATTATATATAAATAATAGTAATACGTTCCAAGGGAAATGAGTAAATAGAAAAAAATAATTTGATGATGAGTGATTTGAAATCACTACTTTCAACATATAGGCTCCTACCAACTAACTCAAGAATTTTAGGTAATTTTCTCTCTTGTTCCCCATGTCTGAAACAATTTAGTAATTATTGCTCTGGCTACTACTAATCTGATTATATCACCACATTCAATGAATTGCTGATATCTTTTCTTTTTCCTTTTTTCTTTTTCTTTTTTCCCTAGTTTGTGATATTCGGGCGGCTCATAATTTTCCCATGAGTCATTTTGAAAACCAGAGTTGTGCTGAGGATCTCGAATAACAATGACTTAATATGCTATTATTCAGTTCTTCCACATGGAGAACAGCTTCTAATGGGGATCTAATTGAGTTAATATAATAAGTGCACTTTTCATGTGAGCAGTTCCCTGGTGGGCCGCTGCTTTCTCTTTGAACATGAATCACAGGTTATGAAATCTATAAATAACAAAGCAAAATTTCTTAGGCAACTAAAGGAGAAAAGACACCCTGTCATATCTTATTTTATATTCAAAAATTCCTTTTCAGGGAAGATAAGACTTATTTTCTAAATTTTTCACGAGTAATAGATTTCTCAGTACAATGTTGAGGTCAAAAACAAGATAAGAGTGCTAAAATGAACAACAAAATATCCCAACCAGTGTAGAGAACGTGAACCAGTTTGAGTGTCATCCAAAACACAGTTTCAAAAGATCACATTTCTGTGATCTCATCAGAGCGTTTTACATTGATTTCTTTTTGCACTAATAGCTTGCTCATTCTTGAGTATTTCTTGTTTAAATTGAAAAGGCAGCAGCAGCAGGCAGGAATGACTCTTCTCTGTCATTTTCTAAAAATGGCGTCAGGCAAAATATTTCTTTCCCCCATCCTGATGCAGTCAGATGGTGAAACAGCATCTGATCAGGGAGGAGGGAGACAGCACAGGGTCTCTGGTGGAGCCAAGGCATTCTTATATGCATCTATGCTAGGTAGGCATCTTGCATGGCACCTGAAGCTCCTTGTCACTGCTGTCAAGATTTTCCTACTCTCCCACTCATCATTCGGTTTCACAAGGCCTTTGAAATTCCTGCAACAGCATTTTCTTTTTTTTTTCTTTTTTTTTTTTTCCCGGTACCGGGGATCGAACTCAGGACCTTGCACTTGCCAGGCAAGCGCTTATGCCACTGAGCTATACCCCCAGCCCCCAGCATTTTCTTGTTCATCAACCAACATTTATGAAATTGCCATGTACCAAATCTTGCTGTAGGTGAAAGGACATAAACATATTGTCCTTATCCTCAAGGAAAACGCCTGTTGATCTCTTAATCCATTGGAAGCCCTAGAACCTTTGGACATTAGGTCCTAAACAGCCAAGTAAATCCATTCTCACTGAAGAACCTGAAAGGAATGAGTGTGTTAATCAGATTTCTATATTCCAGTGTAGCGTTATGGATCTAAGGAAAGATTCAGAAGCAGGGCGGGAGCGAAATCTGACATTCACCTACCTAATCTCTTTAGAGTCTATAACCAGCCTTTTATGTGGGCATACAAGCTTCTGGGCTGGTTGGTGTTGTTTTGAAATTGACTTATTTCACTTTCTAAGTTTAAGTCTCTTGCAAGAGAGAGGAACAGAGACTATGACTTCTATTTATTTGGAATCTGAATACAATATAAACCACTAAGTTCTTTTTTATTTCTTTTTTTATTTTAAAGAAAAATGAATAGAAACAAAACAACAAAAATAAAGATGTAAATAAGTAAAACAACATATAAACAATAAATACAATACAGAATTTCAAAACAAAGTGATAGAAAATTAACAATGACTGTTGTATTACATATTGTTATCTTCAAGGTGGTTACTCAGATAACCACATCTAGGCATGTAAGATTGATCAAACAATTAAACATTAACTGTTCCTTTCCATAAACCAATAGAACTTAGTAGTATAATTACCTTAGCTATCTTGTATGTATATATATACTTATTTTTCCCCTTCTTTTTTGTGTTCTCTTTTCCCTCATCCCAGTTGTTTTTTCCTATGTGACCAGTTTCTTTCCCTTTCACAATAATCATTGTACTTTTCAGATTTTATTTACTTTTTCATGTTCTTACACTAGGGAGGCAATATGATGACTACACATGTGAGTCTGATTTATTTCACTTATGAGTATGGTCTCTAGTTTTATATATTTACTTATAAAAGCCCCTAATTCATTTTTCTCTATAGCTGAGTAATACTCTAGTGTATAAAAATACCACATAATTTTTATCCACTCTTCACTTGATGAGCATTTGGGTTGTTTCCAAGATTTAGCTGTGATGAATTGCGCTACTATAGACATGAGTACACATACATTGCTGTGGTATGATGTTTTCAGCTCTTCTGGAAACATACCCAGAAGGGGAATAGCTGGGTTGAAGGGACCTCTAATCCTAGTGTACTGAGGAATCTCCAGACTGATCTCCACAGTGGTTGCATAAGTCTACACTCCCACCAAGAGTGGAGAAGGGTCTCAGCGATGTTTTAATTTGCATTTCTTGAATGACTAATGATGTTGAACATTTGTTCATATATTTATTTGCCATTTGTATTTCTTTATGTGAGAAGTGTTTATTCATCTCAGATATCCATTTTTGGATTGGGTCTTTGAATTATGAGGGCCTGATTTTTTTAATTATTTCTATGTTCTCAATATAAGTCCTTTGCCTGAGGGACTGATGGCTAAAATTATTTCCCAATTCATGGATTTTCTTTTTACTCTGTTGGTTCTTTACTTTGATGTGCAAAAATTTTTCAAGATGAATCCAAGTTGATGATTCTTTGAAGTATTTCTCACACAGTTCAGCTTTTGTTCATGAACTCTCTGCCTACCTCTAGTATCTTCAAGATTTCTACCTATTTTCTCTTCCAGTAGATTTAGGGTTTCTGTTTTAATATTTAGATGTTTAATCCATTTTTACTTTAGTTTGGTGCATGGTGATAGACATGGGTCTAGTTTTCATCTTCAGCATGTGGAGGGTGAGTTTTTCCAGCACCATTTCTTACAGAGGCTGTCTTTCTTCCAGTGAATATGTTTGGCCCCTTTTTCAAAGATAAGGTGGCTGAAAGTGTTTGTGGTTGTATCTGCGTCTTCTACTTTGTTTCATTGATCCTTGGGTCTGTATTTTGCCAGTACCATGCTGATTTTATCACAGTAGCTTTGTAGTATAATTTCAACTCAGGGATTGTGATACCTCCTGCCTTGCCTTTATTGCCCAGAATTGCTTTTGCTATTCTGTGTCTCTTCTGGTTACAGATGAATTTTAGGAATGTTTTCTCTAGCTATGTGAGGTATACTAATGGTATTTTGATTGGGATTACATTGAATCTGTATAACAGTTTTGGGAGTATGGCCATGTTCACAATGTTGATTCTTCTTACCCATGAGCAAGAATATCTTTCCGTTTTCTAAACTCTTCTTTGGTCTCCTTTTTGAGAATACTGTAAGGGAATCTGAGATGAATACATACTTCTCAGACAAAGAAATGCAAATGGAAAATTCATGGATTTTCATGAACAAATGTTCAATATCATTAGTCATTCGAGAAATGCAAACTAAAACATTACTGAGACCCTTTTTCACTCTTGGTGGGAATGTAGACTTATGCAACCACTGTGGCGATCGGTCTGGAGATTCCTCAGTACCCTAGGGTTAAAGGTCCCATTTAACCCAGCTATTTCCCTTCTGGGTATTTTTCCAGAAGAACTGAAAACAACACACTGCAGCAATATACGTGCATCCATGTTTATTGTAGTGTGATTCATCATAGCTAAATCTTGGACACCACTGTATAGATCTTTTACTTATTTTGTTAGATTGATTCCTAAGTATTTCAACTTTTTGGATGCTATTGTGAAAGGTAAGATTTCTCTAGTTTCCCTCTCAGTGTGTTTGTTGTGTATAGGAATGCTAATGATTTTTGAATGTTAACTTTGTATCCAGCTAAGGTATTGAATATTTTTATTAATTCTATGAGTCTTTTGATGGAGTTGTTGGGGTCTTCTGTGTAGAATATCATGGCATATTCAAATAATGATAGTTTCACTTATTATTTTCATATCATTATTCCTTTTATTTCTCTGTCTTGTCTAATTGCCCTGGCTAATGTTTCCAGAACTGTGTTGAAAAGAAGTGGTGACAGTGGACATCCTTGTCTTGCTCTTGATTTTAAAGTCCATTTAGTAGGATGTTGGCTGTTGGTTTGTCATAGATGGCTTTTATCACATTGAGGTAAAGTATATCTATTCCAATTTTCGGTAGGGTTGTTATCATGAATATGTGTTGGACTTTATCAAAAGATTTTTTTGCATCTATTGAGATGATCATGTAATTTTTGTCTTTGCCTCTGTTGATATGGTGTGTTACATTTATTGATTTGCTTATGGTGAACCATCCCTGCATTAGTGAGATGAATTCCACTTGGTCTATGTATTATCTTCTTGATGATTTGCTGCATTCTACTAGATAGTATTTTATTGAGAAATTTCCCTCTATATTTATTAGGAAGACTGGCCTGTCGTTCTCTCTTTTGGTTGGGTCTTTCTCTGGTTATGTTATCAGGGTAATATTTTTCTCCAGGAATAAGTTAGGGAGAATTTGTTCCCTTTCAATTTCACTGAAAAGTTTGAGAATTGGCATTAATCTTTTCTAAATTTCTTATAGAATTCAGCTGTAAATCCATCAGGACCTGGGCTTTTCTTTGTTGGTAAAATGTTATGTTTCAATTTGGTTCTCTGATATTGGGTTACTCAGGAATTTTATATCTTCTTGATTCAGCTTTGGTAATTCATATATATCTGTCCATTTCTTCTGTTTTCCATCTTATGAGAGCAAAGATTTTCAAACTAAGTATTGATGGACTTCTGAATTTCTACAGGATCTCTAGTGATTTCACCCTTTTCATTTCTTATTGCATGGATTTGAGCTTTTTCTTTCCTTTTTTCATAAGGTTGGCTAGGGATTGGTAGATTTTATTTATTTATTTTCTCAAAGGACCAACTATTTGATTCATTAATTCTGTATATTGTTTTCTTAGTCTCAATTCCATTAATTTCTGCTCTAGACTTTATAATTTTCTGTATTTTTTGGTCTTTGGGCTTGACTTGCTCCTCTTTTTGTAGAAGCTTGAGGTACAGCAAAAGATTGTTTATTTGTGCTTGTTCTATTTTCCTAATTTGGGAATCCACTGCTATAAATTTATCTCTGAGGATTGCTTTCATTGCATCCACAGGTTCAATGGATGGTAGGTTGTATCTGCATTTTCGTTTGACTGTAAATATTGCTTAATGTCTTCTTTAAGTTCATCTGTGACCCATTGGTTGTCCAAGAGGATGTTTTTCTGGAGTTTTTGTAATTTCTTTTGTCAATAATTTCCAATTTCCTTGTACTATGGTCCAATAGTATGCATGGGATCATTTCAATTCCTTTGCATTTACTCAAGCATATTTTATGTGCTAGTCTATTGTCTATTTTGGAGAATGTCCCATGTGCCACTGAGAAGAATGTATATTCTAAAGTTGTTGGGTGGAACCCTGGAAGACCTAGAGACAATCTTTTGCTGTACCTCAAGCTTCTACAAAAAGCAGAACAAGTCAAGCCCAAAGACCAAAAGAAGACCAGACCAAAGAAGGCAGGACTCTATAAAGGTCTATAAGGTCTGCTAAACCCATTTGTTCACAAGTTTGGTTTAGTAATATTATTTTTTTGCTGAATTTTTGTCTAGTTGATCTATCTCTTTGTGACAGTAGGGTGTTAAAACCCCTGTTACAATTGTGTTATTGCTTATTTAACTTTTCATGTCTGTTGACATTTGCCTTATATAATTGAGTGCGCCTACATTTGGTGTATATATATTTGTGATTGTTATGTCTTGCTCTTGAAGTTTTCCCCTAACCAGTATATAGTGACCATTTTTTATCTCTTTAGTCATTGTTGGTTTAAAGTTCACAGTTTCTGCAAACAGAATAGCTACTCTGCTTTTTTCTGGGTTCCTGTTGCATGGAGTATTGTTTTCCATCCTTTCACTTTCAGTCTCTGAATTTCCTTTTGAATTAAATGCATTTCTTGTATACAGTATATTGTTGGGTTTTGTTTCTTGATCTACTATGCAGTCTGTTTCTTTTAATTGGTGAATTTAGGCCATTTATCTTAATGGTTATTACTAATATGTGTTGACTTATTTTTGTCATGTTATTTCCCCACTGTTGGTTCTGTACATTCCTCCTCTGTTCAACTGCTTACCTTGCATGGTGATTCACTGTTGTTCTTGGGATTGTGGTCATTTTTAACTCTTTGTAGAATATCTTTCAGTACTCTATAGCATTGATTTTGTGGTCATGAATTTCTTCAGTTGATCTTTGTCAAGGAAGTATCTTGTTTCTCCATCAGTTTTTTTTTTTTTTTTTTTTTTTTTGCGGTACTGGGGTTTGAACTCAGGACCCTGCGCCTGCTAGGCAGGCGCTTATTCCACTGAGCTATATCCCCAGCCCCTCTCCATCAGTTTTGAAAGATGGATTTATAGGTACATCAATCTAGGTTGGAAGTTGTTTTCTTTCAGAACCTGAAATACTTCACTCCAAGCTTTTTTTGACTTTATGGCTTGTGCTGAGAAATCCACCATGATTGTGATGGGTTTTCCTTCATAAATGACCCGTTACTTTTCTCTAACAGCTTTGAATATCCTGTCCTTTTGCTGAATATCTGGAATCTTGATTATTATATGTCTGAGTGTAGATATATTTTGATTGTGTTGGAGTTGTATATGACTCACTTATCTGTATGTCAGTTGATTTTCCCATGCTTGGCAAATTTTCTGCTATTACTTCTTCAAAAGTCTTTTTGTGCCATTTATGTTGCCTCCTGCTCTTTTGTTAATACCTATTAGTCTTATATTGTTTTTGTTTTTGGCCTCATCTTGCAGAGGTTGCATTGTTATTTCCTGGTTCTTTGTTATTTTTAAGAGTTCTTTCCTTTCACAGTCACTACCTGCAATGCTGTCTTTGAGGTCTGAAAGTCTACTTTCAGTTGCTTTCAAGTGCTTTTGCCAGCCTTCAGGAATGGAATTTTTAATTTCCTGAATATCTCTTCGAATCTGTTTAATGCATTCTAATTCTTTCTTATACTGTTCATTCAAGATTTCCATCCTTTTTTTGTGTTCCTCTATTTTTTTTTTAATCTGTGCCTTCTTTTGATATGCTGAGCAATTCTTTCACTGTGGTTGTCATTTTTTTTTTTTTTTTGGCCTGAGCAATTATTTCTGATCTGATTTCCTATATAGCCTGATGTAGTTTTTCTTTACTTCTGTCACTATCATTTCAGAAATTTCAGGTGTGTGAATTCCATGTTCTTCTGTGCCAATGTCTCCTGGACTTGTTTCGGGTGGGGTGAAGGGTAGAGACTGCATTTTGCTCCTTCATTTAATCATTTTCAGAGATCTCTAGGTCTCCCAGGATTCAGATTTGCTCCCATAGTGGCAGTGAGAGGTGAAGCATGAGGTATTGGCCCCCTTAGACTGCTCACTGAGGCACTCTGTGTTTGCTGGGACTCAGGGTCTTCCCATGATGGCAATGGGAGGCAGAAAATGGTGTCTTGGGCTTCCAGGAAGCTCAGAGAGGGTTTCCAGGACCAAGGGTCCTTCCCATGACCGTAATGGGGGCAGAGTGCAGGATTTCAGGCTCCCAGGCAGCTCACTGAGGCTGCCTGGTATCCAGAGTTCTCCCCAGAATGGTAGCAGGGGCTGGAGCACAGGGTTTCAGGTTCCCAGACAGTTTACTGAGGCCTCCTGGGACCCAGGAATCTTCCTGTGATGGTGGCAGAGGCAGAACATGGGTTCTTAGGCTCCCAGACAGCTCACCAAGGCTTCCCAGAACCCCTAAACCACTACGGTTTTGTATGGTTTTTGTTGTTTTTTGTTTTTGTTTTAATTGTACTGGGGACTAAGTCCAGTCCTTACTTATAGCTACATTCTTAATCCTTTATTAAATTTTTATTTTGTGAGAGGGTCTCATTAAATTGCCCAAGATAGCCTCAAACTTGTAATCCTCCTGCTTCAGCCTCCTGAGTAGGTAGATCTACAGGCATGTGCCACCAAGTCTGAATACATCTGCTCTTAAGAGACAAATAAAAGCATGTAACTGATTGGTCACTAACTTGCCCTCAGGGTGAGTGTACAGATCAATATTAGTTGTGCTCCCCCGGGAGCTCTTTCTTTGTTCTAGAAATGTCTCCAGTGCCCATCAAAGCTCAGACTTCTCTTTCACACATTCATCATACCCCATGCCCATGTGGAGGGGCTGTAAAATCCTCTGGAGCACTTCAAAATTCTGAGTCAAAACAACTACTATGGTACGTAACACAAACAAGCTTGAAAAGCACTGGAGTTGAAACAAATTCTGCAAGACAGAAGTCTCAGGGCACCCTTCTCAGATTCAGTCCTTGTAAGCATAACTTACTCTAGGACCCCCTACAACACCCTCCAAGTCTGCTGTCCTCCCACATTTCCTTGGAGGGTGTCATGGTGCCATATCCTGAGTAACTGAAAGGTGGGCCATTATCTTTCCTAGCTGCCATTTAGAAAAAACAGTGATGTAAATCCACAGTGCCACAAACCTACATTCAAATTCAGGCTCTCTCACTGGCCAGTTTTTGTGTCTTTGAGGGAATTCCAAAGTGTTCTCACTGTTTATTTTCTGCTTCATGACTATCGATGGTGCCCATCTCATCAGTTTACTGGGGGGATTAAATGATGGCATTTAATGCAATAATGGAATTAATCAGAAATTTAAGTTTAAATATTGTATAGTTTCTCTTATATGAGAAACCTGAAGTATAAATTAAATAGCAAAATAAAGATAGATAATAGGACACAGGGAGATGGATATTTTGTGAATGGGAAAGGACCAAGAGATGGAGGGATGAGAGAGGAAAGGGAGGGAAAAGAACCATTAAAAAATGAAGATGTATTATGTGCATGAACCAACCCTCCTCCCATGATAAATGTAATCATTATTTACTGCAAGCATGTGTTAATAAAAATAAAACATTATTTAAAATGGCAAGAGTTTAGCAGAGAGCATAACAGAGACCAAGAGCTTGAAATACATGCTCCCCCAAAGTATTCTGAGGTGTGGTTTTCCTGGGATCCATCTTTGGTTGATTTATTTTTATTATTTTGATTATATGGCTGCTGGAACCCTTGTATGCAAGGTTTTCCTCTGCTTAGCTGCCCCTGCCACGTCTCCTTGCTCTTTGCTGCACACTGGAAATGCAAATTCTGACACACTCTAGCCTCAAACTCTGGCTACCAGTACTACAGACTGCCAACCAGCACTTTCCAAACAGAAGCCTTTGCCCAGAGATCTGAGTCAGAAGTCTTCTTGGCCCTTGGTCTCTCTCCAGCAAGGTCCTCCTCTATCCTGAACCAGTTTGCAGGTTGAAGAGCACTTTTGGTGGGTCACAGTTTATAAATACGTTTTTGTTTTATGTGTATCAAACAAAAAGCTAAAAGCATAAGTTTTATATTCTTATTTAAGTAATAGTATGATGAATTCAATTCAAGTGGATGCTGGTGGTATGCAATAGTTTCTTTTAAAGTGTTCTGTATATTTTGCAAGTTGGAAGAAGACTTTAAAGGACAGTTCAAACTTTCTTTACAAAATGTGCAGCATATTAATACTTACTATGTTAGTATTTAGGTAAATGCCTCGTTAGATTGTGAGCAGAAATGGAATTGCGTTTGTTTATACATTTTTCACAGTGCCTCCCACTTCAGCTTGCCTATGTCCTCCATGAATTTCTCCTCCTCCTCCTGATTCCTCTTCTCCTCCTCTTCCTCCTCCTCTTCCTCATTCTCCTCTTCCTCTTCCTCCTCCTTCTTCCTCTTCTGCTTCTCCTTCACCTCCTCCTCTTCCTCCTCCTCCTCTTCCTCTTCGGCTTCTCTTCCTCTCCTTTTTTATCCCACCCCTTCTCCATCTTCTCGTTCTTCTTCCTCTTTTTCTTCCTGTTCCTCAGACCTTTTCATTCTGAGACAGGATCTCACTAAGTCACTAAATTGCTCAGGTTGGAGCAACTGAACTTGAAATCCTGCCTCAGCCTCCTACAGTGCTAAGTTTGCATGTATCTGCCACCACTCTTGGCATCAGTAAATATTTTAATGAAACAATTAGACACTGAGCATCTGTCATGCCAGAAGCAATCTACAAGGTTCTGTTTAGAACATTATGTTGAGTAGGACACAGGTTTGTGATTGTGGAGAACAAGTGACATTTAAACGGCCAACACAGTTCTCAACATAAGAGGAGAGTGAATGGTGTGATTAGAAGTAGAAATTAAATGCTGAAACCTCAGAAAAGGAATATGTGCTTATGTCTGGAGACCTCAGTGAAACTTCATGGAGGAGGTCCTTGTACTGGGATTTAAAGGAAATTGTTAAGCTGGATGTGGCAAAATGGTAGAGGAAGGCTTTACAGATATATATGAGAGCGTGCTTAACAGCACAAAGCTCAGAACCTGTATAACACATGGCCAGGCATCTGATTTAGTGTCAAGTACTGTAAGTAGATCAGGCCTGTGATGCAAATTGAGGTCAAAGGCTGAAAAGCTTGACTGCCAGGTCTCAGGGAGTTGTTTAAGATCCTTGATTGAATAAACATCAGGAATTGTCTTTTTATCTCCAATTTCCTAAGCACAAAGAATAAATATTCTAACCCAGAATCGGAGCATTTTGAAGGATGTGATAAAAAGGGAAAAGGAATAGATAATCTGGGATCCATTTCACAGGCCAGAGTGGATATTTTTCAGGAGCTTCTGATATCCATGGCACTACTAGCTAAAGTCATAAATTTTAGCCCTAAACTACCCACATTATTGTGCTGTTTACTGCTCAGATCCATCAAATCAGGCTATTTATGGGGTATTTAGAGCCTCATGGTCAGTGCTCTCTGATGGAATGAGCAAATAATCTCAAAAGATGTGTGAGACTGTTTAACCCTTGCCTTCAAGAAGACTTAAGGGCAACAGGAGGAAAAAGACAATAATGCAAGAAACAGTTGTTTCCTTGATGAGCACGGAGTCTTTTCTGTGAGACGGGGAAGAGCTTGGACACAAAGAATGACAGATGTGAGTTCACATCTCTATGGAATGCGTGACAAGGAATTAAATGTGAGGGTCACCAGTAGGAATGGAACAAAGGGACCATGTGAGCTTTTAAGTGTGATTAAAACAAACACATGTTATTACATTGTTGGATTCTAGATGAGCAAGGAATAACAGTTCTATATGGCCCTTACTTCCTGGCTGGTGAAGAAGTTGATGGTGCCATTACTTTACAGTGAAAGCATGCTGTGGAATTGGCAAATTGATGGTCTTTGAGATATCTGTGTGACCAGATTATAAATATCTTCACTCAGTGGTTTGCCAATAGAAAAAGAAATTCCACAGTAGCCCTCACCTCAGTAGTCCTCACCCCTAGTACAATGCTGGATCCTAACAGATTTCCCAATAGATGTTGCGGTGCTGGGCTGTTGGATTGCACATCAGCCTACAGATGGTCTTGTCAGGTGCTAGAGAAAACTGGATCACTCAGGGTAAAACTTGGGGAGCAAGAGCACAGAGGGAGGCACAGGACAGCACCTCACACAGGGCCCTAGAAACATTGAGAACTTCAAGAAAAGAGCTAGAAAATATTTTCTAAACAGCTGATAAAAAAGCATTAGCTATTAAAGAAAAAAATGGAAAGATTTAATTAAACTTACAAACTATCCTTCAAAGGAAAGTATGAACTGTTTCTCTTCTGTTTACACATAACTATCACTGTATCAGAATACAGTGACCTCAAGAGGTGTGGATGATTTCTTTTCCTCAGCAAAGAGGCAATCAATTCTGCAGTAGCAGACACCTCCAAATGGGTGCCCTGTAATTCAGTTCAATTCAGTTCAGTCCTTGAGATAGCATCAGAGCCCACAGATTGAAAGCTTAGTCCCCAAGATTGTTACTGTCTCCTCCCTTTCAGATGCTAATCACAAGACCCAGGTTGTTATGCTTGTGCTTATGCTTGTGTTAGAAGCAATAAATCAGGATTCTCATATGCCTACCCATGGATTCAATCAATTTGCTCAAGTGGCTCATAGAACTCAGGGAAACACATTTACTGGTGTATTGTAAAGACACAAAGGATACAGATGAGGGGAATCATGGGTAAACCACCTTCTAAGACCTCCATGTGACAAATATCTGCAAGCTTATGGAATCTAGTCCTTTTGGTGGTTCATGGAGTTTTCATTACAAATGGATGATTGACTAAGTCACTTATCATCAGTGATCAACTTAATATTCAGCCATTCTTCTTACCACCAAGGTTGGAAGTGTAGGGCTGAAAGTCTCAACCCTCTGGTTTGGCATTTCCATCAACCAGTTCCCATCTTGAAGCTTCCTAGGAGACTGCCAGCCTTTGGTGAACTTATTACCATACATTAAGACACCATCATCCCCAAGATTGCAGTGATTTTAGGAGTTGTGTGCCAGAAAACCAGAGGAAGCCCAAATCCATATAAAAAGTCAGGCGATAGAGTGGAGAATAACAATTGGTAACACATAAAACTGATGCTGAACATTAGATAGAGAATGTACAAAGAACTACTACAATGAAGTAGGACAATGAACAGCAACAAAGAGGTAAACGGGTGGAAGGCTTGAAGTATTACTTTATTTTTAAAAAGGTATTCAATTGTCTAAAGTGTACAAAAGGCTCTCAATTAGTAATCACAGGAAAACAAATTGAATATGCATATCTTCGTCTATGGCTAAAATTAATAGAACTGTGATGATTAAGCTTAATTGTTAACTTGATCTGCTTGAGAGACCCCAGGGGATTAGTACAATATACTTCTGGGTGGGCCCAAGTGGATTCTGGAGGTATGAGCTTGGGTACTATGTCTGGTCCCTGCACATCTTCTTTTCTGTTGTTCCTCTGTATCCCAGCCAACATGAAATGAGAAGTTTTGCTCCACCCTGCCCAATATTGCACTGTTTCTGCTTTGGAGCCTGCTATCGGTGGACTGATTCCTCTAAAACTGTGAGCCAAATTAAACCTCTTCTCCTTTAAGTTGGGGCTCATGGGTATTTTGTACCTGCAAAGGGAAAGCTAATCAATATAGAAAATTGGCGTGGAGAAGTAGGGTGATTGTTGTGACTGTACCTGATCCTGTGGTTCTGAAGACTTTGGGGCTGGTTTGTAGGAAGAGTTCAGACAAGGTTTGCATGTGTTGGTTAGAGAACACCTTGAACGCTATACGTAGAGACTGATAGTAAATTCTATGATGAGCAAAATGATGATAGGAATGTAAATGGCAAGGCTGTACTTACTAGTCTTTAGATAGGAGTGAGAACTATATGGGAAATTGGACTGGAGGCCACGCATGTTACACCGGTCTTGCTAAACTTTTGTCTGCACTTTGCCCATATCTTGAGACTTTGCAGGAGATTGAATGTAAGGGTAACAAACTAAATGACCTGGTGGAGGAAATTTCAAGTCAACCCAGTGTTTAGCCTGTGATGTAAGTATTGCTGGCTGCTATTAGCCAGATTTATAGCAAGAATTTAGAGCAAAAAGCAGAGCTAAAATATTTGAAAACTTAAATTTTGGCTCAAAAAGAGCCCATATAAGGTTAGGGTGAAAGAAAATGCAGTGCAGAAGAGATTGACACAATTAAAAAGAAACATGTACTTTAAACTGGAACAAGAAAAATGCCTTGAGGCCATTTTAGGAATCACCAAGATCTCAGTCACTGTAGGCTTAAGGGTACAAAAGTGTAAAACTTTCACTTGAGAAGATGGCCCCTGGCCCCCACTCAGAAAGAGTCACCTAGGTAATTGGTTCCATGGGATTCACTGTACCCTGTTAAGCCACTCAGCACTCCAAAACATTGCAGCCATGAGCCCCAGCTACTGGTTGAGCTGGTAGCAGACCTTGGCATCATCCATGTGATTGTTGGGGCATGTGGAATGTAAAATTCTGGTTCTGGAGGCTTCTACTAAGATTTCAAAGGAGGGTTTGGGGGGTTTAAGGAGTAGGTCCCTGAAAGGTGAGTACTTTCTGTAGGAATTAAGCCAAAGGGGCAGTGAAGACGCCAGAATGTTGGAGGTGTCAGGAACATGGAATGTCTGCCAAGAAAAACCACAAAAGTGGGTGGAATCCGCCCAGAAGAGAGGCTGTGTGGGCTGCAGTTGGCAAGGCCACAGCAGTGGGAGAACTCTAAAACTTACATGTTGTCACCATGTGCCCAGTTACTGGATGTGGCATTACAAGACTTACCATTTGCCCTGCTAGGCTTTAGTCTTGTTTTGGTCATATGCTTTTCTAGCCTCAATTTTTCCTCTTTTGAATGGTTATTCTGTACCACTATATCTTGGGACCAAATAACTTGTATCTTAATTTTACAGATGCTCACAGCTAAAAGTTTTCCTTGAGTCCTAAAGGATACCTTTGATTTGGACTTTGGAACAGTGCTAGAACTAGTGAGACTAGGGGAAAGGAATTGATAAGTTTTGCACTGTACACAGGAGAGTTATACCATGTTTGGTGAAATTATGACCTTGTGTTCATATTTAGAGATTTAAGTATGCTTTTAAAAAAGGTATATTTTGGTGTCAGGTTGACAATGGGTAGAATGTGATCATCAAACTTAGTTGTCAGCTTGATTGGCTCGGGGGCCAGCTAGGCTCCCTGGGTGTGTCTGGGTGGCTCATGGAGTCCTGACCTTGGGGGCACTATCTGGTCCTGGGACCCTTCCTCTATGACTCCTCTCTGCCTTCCTGGTGGCTGTGGGGTGAGCAGCCTTCATTTTGCCTGTGTCCTTCCAATGCCATTTTGCCTTGGAGTCAACCAACCATAGATTGGATGTTCTGAAATTCTGAGCAAATTAAATTTGTTCTCTTTTAAGTTGCAGATGTTAGGTATTGTTATGGTTGATACATTTTGTTAACTTGGGGAGTCTAGAGGTTTGGCTGAGTGACTCAGCAGGAAGCCAGGGTGCTTACTTTGTATACATCCTGAGCCTGTGGAAGAGGAGGGCATGGGGCATGGATATTGTGTGAGAGCTACATGCCCCCTGGGTGGGGTTAGACTGTTTACAATGGTTGTTTTGCTGTGCTCTGCTGCCAGGAACAGTTTGCCCTCTCCCTGTGCCACTCTGCCTCAGAACCAGCCAAGTGTGGACTGAAACCTGCACGAACTGTAAACTAAATAAACCTTTCCTTCCTTCATTTTGGGTGTTGGGTATTTTGTCTCAGCAACAAGAGAAAAGTAACCAAGACAGGTATTTTATACCAGAAATGGGAAAGCTATAGACTGACTATATAGACTGACTATGCCAAGTTTTCCTAAGGTTTGAGAGCCCTGGAAACTGACATACTGCCAGTAGCCGTGTCAATGAGGGCAAAATTTTTTAGAATAGTGGAAGTTAATGCAATCTATAACTCAGTAATTCTGCTCTTAGGCATATCACCATGAGAAATATGCCCACACATTAAAAGATATATTCCCAGGTTGCTTATAGCACGACCATTCATACTAGCTTTACCAGGAAACAATTCATACGGCCATCAGCAGTAGAGTGAATAAACATATTGTGGTATATTATGTAGAATACTATAAAAGCAATAAAAATGAATAAGCTACAACTAAATTCAGGGAAATGCAAAATCTCACAAACACAATGTTGAATGAAAGAAGCCAGATCTTCAAATAATAGACTGGATAGTTCCATTTCTGTGAAGCTCACATACAGACCAAAGTAAGTACTTAAAAATGTACAGTAATGGTAAAAGAATAAGAAAAAGTAAATAAGCAATTGATGTAAAAAGTCAGGGAAAAGTTGCCATTAGAAGGGTCAGGTGGGGACTGAATGAGTTGCAGCTCATTCCTGGGAGGCTCTCACTTGCTTAACTGCTTGTGCCAGAAATGAACTGCATGGCTAGCCTTCCATGGAGGAATATATTTACACGGTGTACAGATTTGTATGGTTTTTTTAATGTTAGCATAAAAAACATTTTATAAGCAGGAGAAAGTGAAAAATTATAGGTAGCTCAATATGGGGTTTAGGTATATACTTATAGAGGAAAAATTTGGGGGTTTATGCCTGCTACTGTTAATCTTAGAGAATAGATTGTGTAAGAAAGTGAGAACAGAAGTCATATTTTACAGGGTAAGGAAATATACAGCTTTAAAGAAATGGAGGCAAGTAGTAAAGCCTTGTAAAATGTTTTCTGATAAAGGGAAAGGGAAGGAGGGAGTAGCTTAATTGGATAGGAAATTCAAATTGTTATTCTGTTTTATTTTTTAAAGCTGTGAGAAACCTGAATATAAAGATAATTTGGAGATATTAAAATGGAGATGACAGATAGTGTAAACGATGGATAAGGTCTAGGTTTATAAATGGTAGGAGCAGGATTGGAGGTCATGGGAAGGAGCTCATTTTCTCAATAGTGGGCATAAAGGAAGACCTCCGGAGAAATGGAAATAAGAGGACTCTAGAGGACAGATGAGGGTCAGAGGGACCCCTTTGCTCAGTGACACAGAAGGCAGCAGGTGACACTGAAGGACTCAAGCAAGGAAAGATGCCCAGGCAGACTGTAAGATCTGTCATAGCCATCTGCGTCTGGTTGAAGTAAAAAAATTTTGAAGAGTCGCTGACAAGTATTCGGCTTGACAATAATGGTGAATAGGACACTGCCATTTATCACGGTAAGCACATGAGCAGCAAGGGCAGGCAGCACAGTAGATACATCTGCAGGGAAAGGTCAAATGTCTGAAAAGGTCACAAAAATGCTATTTTCTTGTTCTTGTCAATAAAGTTAGACAAGATTATTCTCTGAAGGTAGAGCATTTGAGCGCCCTAAAAACATGGAGATAATGTGAAAAGTCATTGAGAGGGAGAGAAGAAAGAGTGATCAAAGTGAAGTACACTGATTGAGTGCTTGCACTGAGGTTCAAGGTGTAAGTCTGTTGTTGGAACAATCTGTATTACTGCAGGATTTTCTCCATCACCCCTCCATGTTTTGGAGACAGAAGAAGAAAATTGCAGCTGTACCTTGCTTTGCTGGGTGAATATAGCAGTAGGGGAAAGGGTAGTGGCAACAAATTTGAATATGAAGGCAGAAAGTGGTTCAATATTTCATGATGTGATCTAGTATTAGAAAACTCAGGAGGAAATTTCTGGATTGAATGGGCTCCATGGTTAAACAACAAGGGTAAATGAAAGGGTCATGACAGCAATGGAAAGATTAAAGATTGTTGTTTCATGGGGTGATATTAAAAGAAGTGTTCCAGCTGCTGGTACATTCTAGAGGGAGAGTGGATGGCTGAAATGGAGAGGACATTATCCCCACAAAATGAGAAAGAGAGCTAGGCAGTGTAGGGGTAGGTTATGTAATCATTGTGTAAATGAACACTGAAAATTTCATAGGATACTAATGAGATTTCAGATTTTATGTTAACTCTGAACATTCTGGCTCCTCAGACTGTAGCGCTGAGGATTCTGATGCCACTGTAAGGGTCAGATAAAGAGAGGGCAGGATGTTGGCTGCTGGAGAAAACTGAGCAAGGTATGACCATAAAAATAAAAGGAGAGCTTGTGCAGGTTCAAGATGAATAATGTGCATGCATGTGGTAGAGATTATCACCAAGTTGATTTTTTGTTTTGTATATACTTTCTCTTGGCTTTCTTCTACTATTTACCATTGCAAGTGCAAATTCCCTTTGTATTAATCAGCTTTCCAACACTGTGACAAAATACTTGAGATAAAAGCCTTAAAAGAAGGAAATGTTGATTTATAATTTCAGAGATTTCAGCCCATGGTTTTCTGGCTCTGTTGCTTTTAAGTGTGATGAAGCAGTACATGACGGCAGGGAGCAAGTATTAAAAGAAATCTGTGAACTTAAGCTGACAGGGAAGGAGAGAGAGGGAGGGAGGGAGAGACAGACAGACAAAGAGGAAGAGACAGAGAAAGGAGAGACAGAGAGGGAGAGACAGAGAGGGAGAGACAGAGAGGGAGAGACAGAGAGGGTAGGATCTCAGTGTCCTTCAAGGGCACACTCCACTGATCTCACTTCCTCCCTCTAGGCCACACCTCCTAAAGATTACACCAGCTCCCAGCAGTGCCACAGATTGGCAACTAAACCTCCAAAACATGACCGTTTGGGAGGGTGTTTAGTACCCAAATCATAGTATTCATTCAGTTTAGAGGTGACCTAAACTGAAGTCTTCCTTTTTCAAAGGAATTTTAAAGAAATGTTTTTTTAACACCTGGCTTCATCAAAGGTCAGTCGCTCAATGGAAATCTGTATAGTAGCAACCATACACGTTGAAGCAATTCCAGACTACTCTTACAGAACATACTGCACTCTTAGGAATACTCACAGGGTTTTACAAAAGAGAAAGAAAGCCCATTGGACCCACCATAGGAGACGTATTTTCATTATCTGTGAAGTTACCTGGGTATTTAGAGCATGATTGCCCTGTATGCGAAACAGTGGGAGGGTGGGATAATTTACCTCCACCTTATTGAACATGCATATTATTTCAATGAAAATTCGTGATGCCCTTGTACAGTAGATTTTTATCATCACCATTCAACTTGCAATTTTGTTATTTTGTTTTTAGTATTACAAGGAAATGCACCCTCCCGTAAGAGCCCAGAGGCACACACATAAGTACAAAGGTGTCTCTCATCACGTCTTTCACTGGTCCATCTTCAGAGAGTCCCTGTGAGATTAAAACACTTGCCGAAGGTCACACAGTGAGTAAGTGGAAGAGGCAATGAAGAAAGCCAGGTTTGTCTGACTAAAGACACTTTGATCTCCATTTTATTGCATAAACACCAGCATCTGGCACCAGTCTTTTCAGGAAGTGTGTTACAATGAGCAGGAAAAATAATAGGCAGACACCCTGTGGGCTGCTTCTTGTCCACTGTTAACTAAATAGAAAGACAAAGCAATGTCCAGAAAATGAAAACTGCTGTGAGTAAAGAAATTTCATCAAGACAGACTGACCTAGACTGGCTCTGTCTGTGATTCCGGACTTACTTATAGCTGACTGCCACTCTAACTGGAGGTAAAGTAATAGGGTCAGGATTAGCTTTCCTACCTGAAAAAATGGAATAAAATACATGAAACAACCAAGACTATGGCATCAGCAGTGAACAGCCATGAGCCTTGTGATTACACCAGCTTACAGCCTGGAGAGAATATCCAAGTGCTGGCCCAGGGCGGTGGAACACAAGCGGACCCCACGTTCTGTCTGAGTGAGGAAATGCAGCAGGGAGGCCAGGCCAGCTGGAGTTTTCAAGGCAGAGTTGCAAATAGGAGAGGGCTATATTCTCAGGGGACTCCAGAGGTCTTCAGAAGATCCCCCTTGAGTTTTCAGCCCAATGTCATTGGCACATCTAGGAGAACAAACTATCTGGGGCCAGTAAGTGAACAAACCAAAATGACCAGAGGGATCATAGCTGGGGCTCATAGAGAACCAGAAGTAGTTTCAGATTCCAGCAGCCACGGTGGGAAACCTCATCATTTACAGGCCATCAGGCAGAAATCAGGAAAGTTTTTTGCTTCAAGAAAAGAGCACAGTTAGCTCTAAAATTCTGCTTTTGTCCCACCTACAAAACTTTAAATTAATGGCCAGAGGACAGAACTGTTTCTAGATTATTACCTACACACCGGAATGCATCTCATAAATGTTAAAACTGCTGTGGTTTTAAGTGAGTCTCGCCAAAGGGTCGCACGTTGGCAGCTTGGTCCCTAGTATGGCAATGTGGAAGCTGATGGAACTTTTAACAAATGGTCCAAGGGGAGGTACTTAGGTCCTCAGGTCCTCAAGGGCATTGCCATCTCTCATGAAAGCAGTTATTATAATGCCTAGCCTGGCACCACCCGGGATCTTTCTGGCTCCCTGCATCAAGGTGTGACCCCTTACTTCCAGAGGCTCCTACTGCCACTGCCATCTGCCATGATGTAATGCAGCTTAGAGGACCCTCACCAAAGCCAAGCCCATGCCAGCACCATATCCTTGAGCCTCTAAGATAATGAGCTATATAAATCTCTTTTCTTTATATGTAGTTCACTTCATGTATTTCATTATGATAATAAAAAGTAGGCTGATATAATGAGAAAGCAATATAAATGTTTCCAGGATTCAGGTGGGTACTGTAGCACATGCTTATAACCCCAGCACTCTGGGAGGCTGAGGCAGGAGCATTTCAAGTTTGAGTCCTGCCTGGGCAACTTGGCCAGACCTCATATCAAAATAAAATAAAAAGGGCTGGGAATGTAGGCCAGTGAGAAGACCCTGGTTTGTCTCCAGTATTAAAAAAAAAAAGTCCAGCAGTCAACAAGGTAAAAACCCCAGTGGTGACCATCCAATGAGTAAGTATCCAGTACAGCTCTTCTTCAATTCATATTCTAGGTTCTGGTCCGTCAGTACGGTATTATTTCCAACTGCAGTGTAGACGGCAGGTGTTCAGTGTGCCTTTCATTCACTTCTGCCACTTTCTCTGAGTTCTTCGCAGCTTCCACCAGGTTTTCAAACTGTTTTCCTGCCCCTGGAGACCTCCAGGACTCCTTTGTGCTGTTAAAGTGTCTAAGTCACCAAAGGAGGAGGTGACAAAAATAGTCATCCTGCAGGCAGCTACCAATTTCTCCATAATTTATTTACTGAGAGCTGCTCCTTTGGGGACAAATAATACCATTTCTCTGACCATTTCTTGATAGTAGGATACCACTCAGTATGAAAAACAGCAAACAGTAGCTTTGATAAAGAGGGTAGCAATTTAATGATGGGAAGATTTTCATTTTGTGTGCTGCTTGGAGCAAATGTCCTCAAAGATGCAAGAAACTTAAAGTTTATAGGCAGGATAAAAGGGAAGCTAAATATGTGACTCAGCCAGGTAAACAGGACCAAAAATATAAAATTCAAACCACATGTTCTAAAAATACCCACATCCTCACACAAAGCACACTCTTATGTAATTAAGCCATATATTTTAGATATAGTGTTAAGAAAGAATCAACTTCATCCTTAGAGAAAAGCAACTAAATTCCAAGATCTGTGCTTTGTGTGATCTTAGTCTCTCAGCTAAAAAGGCTTGGGCAGCAAGAAGTCATCATAAACACCAACACTGAAGAGATTTTAAAGCACAGTGAATGAACTACAGTAATATCCTGCTTCCCAAAGCAGGTCTCTCAAGCTGGGATTAGTCAGAGGATGCCCCGTGGTATCTTAGGTAAAGGACAAGTTTTCAGCGGCCACCAGATTTCTTCCATATGCTAGACTCCATGTTATGCGCCAATATTTTGGAATAAAATGAAAAGGAGGCCGGCTGCCTCCCCTGGTGATACTCTTGTTCAGGTTTTTGGGTCTGGCTTCCTCTCGTACTCCATTGTGCATTAGCAAAACACTCTTATTTTATTGTCAGTGCGTCTTTCTGTCAGTACCCACTGAAGGCGAATACGGCTGTCTCCCTCCTCCTCTCCCCTCATGCCTCTCCCTCAGCTCTCAGATGAGGGCTGGACCAAGGGTGAGATCACCCAGCACTTGAAGCCTTAGCTGTGAACTGTCCCACGCTATCCAGCTTCTTCTCTGAGCACTGCTCTTCATTCTATCTGCTTGTAACTGCATTTTGCCACCTTTCCTGGCTGCTAATTCTTAGAGCTCAGAGACCTCTTGGGTATATTTTGGCTCAGCTCTCCCTCAACTATGCTGCACTCAGAAACAAATCCACCATCTGCAAGCATAAACTTGTCATTTCGCTTTTTTCCAAATACTTTATTTTACATTAATACAAGTGTGTAGTGCATAGCGATTACATTCATCATGGGGAGCTGGTACATGTACATCACCATTTCATTTCTTTGTCGCTTCCTCTCCCTTCTCGCTCCCCCTCTTGGTCCCTTCTCTTGGTCCACTTCCCTTCTGTATATATTCTATGAGAAAACATGTCTCTTTGGCAAGCCACAGAACAGTGTTGGCTATGACAATGGCACTGGGCTGGTGGGGTGTGGTTAGCGTGTGACTATGTGGCCTGTGGCTACCCTGGCAACTTCAGGCTTCTCCCCAGAAACTGCCTTGGCTGAGTGCAGCTCCTTCTGCCTTCTCCCTTCCATGTGGAGTGTGCTCTTTCCTGAGAAGCCCCTTCTCATCCCTGATCCCTGCCTCTATTTTCACCTAGTTGACTCCAGTTGTACTCAGGGTTTGCAATGGAAACAATTCAATACAGGGCACATAATGTGTAGGATTATTGTAGAATAGTCACGCAAAGAGTCATATACAAAATGTGCAGGTAATCTGTCCATACACTAAAGATCCAAAGAATCCAGCTGAGGGCCTGGATTCCATGGCAGTGTTCTGCATGAGCCCAACCAGAGGCTGAGAGCCCATGACAATGCCTCATGCAAGTCTGTTTCACAGATTTGCGCTGGGAAGGCCCAAAGGTCAGTGGTGGAAGCTAGAAAGTCTGTGCCTGTGGGATGGAGGATCTGTGCCAGCAGGCTGAGGGATCTGCACTGGAGCCAGGAAGCAACATTCAAAGTAAGAACTTGAGCTCCCCTGCAAAGTAGCCAACCTCAGCAATAGTGAGGCCCAGAGCTCCTCCGATGATAACAGCTGAGTTCATAGCAGGAAAACCACCGACACAAGCTTCTCTAGGAGATTGAACTATGCACCATCTTCCTTTCTGGACCCAGGAAGGGATGATCAATTAAGGACCAGAGGTGCCCCAAGGTGAGGCATAGTTATTCTCAGAGACTAAAAGGTCCCAAGCTCCTTCGACAATGAGAATAGCCACATTCATACCAGGAAAGCCAGCGTGACAAGCTCCTCCAGAAGAACCAACAGCCCCAGGAGAACCAACAGCCCCATAACAGCACCTCCTCTTCTTTTCCAGTTCTTCTTTTTATTTTGTTGGCAACAATCCTCAAGTGGGGCTCCCACATCCAGCACCGCACTGATTCAGTTCAGCCGGCGTTACAAGTTGACCACCAGTTGCCAATCCACTACAAATCCATCCTTCAGATGCTGTGTTCCAGAAAGGACTTGCGGGTTGCATAGTATTATGGAGAGACATGTGCTCCCTGCCCCCAAGTTCGTTGAATTGCTAACCCACAGAACCTCAGAATGTGGTCTCGTTGAGGGATAGAATCCTTTATAATCAAACTAAAATGAAGTCACTGAAGCAGACCCTCATCCAGCATGACTGGTGACGCTGTACAAAGGGGAAATCAGGACACAGGGCCAAGGGGAGGGAACAGTGTGAAGAGATACAGGAAGACAGTGGCGAAAGAGCCCCTCACAGCCTCAGAAGGTGCCAACCTTGTCCTGACCTTGGTCTTTAACTTCCAGCCACCGGAATTATGAGAAGATGCACCTCTGCTGTTTAAACCTCCCAGGGATGGTGCTGTGCTATCCAAGCCTCAGCACACCATTCGCTCCTCTGGGCCACACTTTTTTTCATCTATTTTTTTTTTTTTTTATTTTTTTATTTTAGAAACATAAAAGTACA
>PVLD010024139.1:0-26004 GCA_004027595.1 Dinomys branickii | reverse complement strand
TGAGACCAGCCTGGGCTACAAAGTGAGCTCAAGGCCAGCCTGAACTGCATAGCAAGACCCTGTCTCAAAAAAAAACAAAACAAAACAAAAAACAGGCCAGGATATAGCTCAATGGCATAAGCACCTGCCTGCTAAGCACAAGGTCCTGAGTTTGATTCCTGGTACAAAAAAAAAAAAAAAAAAAAAAAAAAAAAAAAAAAAAAAAAAAAAAAAAAAAAAAAAAAAAAAAAAAAAAAAAAAAAAAAAAAAAAAAAAACAAAACAACAACAAAAAACTGATTCTTTGAAAAAAAAAAAAAAGAACTGACAAACCTTTAATAAAGTTGACAAAGAACAAAGAGGTAAAACATGAGTTACTAGTACCAGGAGTGAAGCAGATGTCACTCAAACTCTGCAGATATCCAAAGGACAAAGACCTGGGGCACAGGGGTGCACACCTGTAAATGTAGCTGCTTGACAGGCTTTAGCAGAAGACTCAAGTTCTTCAGCAAAGGCTGACAGAAGCCATCAGCAAGCACTTCAACCCCATCTGACATATATGTTAAGGGTGGCACATTCAGCAACATACACTTCATTATGAGCGAATCGACCATGTCCCTGGTACCATGCTCAGCCGGTTTCATATGCAGCTAAAAATAAGTATTTCAAAACTTTGTGTACTGAGCTGCAAATCCCCTGAGCAGTACGTTAATGTAATTATTTGTGAATATAAAGACAAATGCTAAAAATATCTCACAGTCTTAACACTGGGGGAATCAGTTCCTTAGGTTTAAAATGTTCTCTGCTCTGGGTTATTTTACTACCAAATTGCCTGGCTTTTTATATCTTAATAGTGGAGCTGTAAACGAGCTCATTCCTTTCCAAGCAAATAAAGAGATGCATTTTGATGTCTAAACTAGGGGAAAATATCACATCTCAGAAACCAGACTGAGCATCCATTACTTCATTTATCAGAGGAGTAATATCAATTTTAAACAATCCCAGCTCAAGGGGACGTGCACCACCATGCTCAGTGTGGGGCGTCCGGACAACACTGGCCAGTATTTGCGTTCTCTCCCCATGTCTTCCTAATGTCCAGTCACCCAATAAATTCACAGTTATAATTTCCTTCATAATGTCCACTCATCCAACACAGATTTATCGAACCCCAAAAAGCTAAAACTTCTAGCTCTATTTTGGGGAGCTAGCAGGGCCTCAGTAAGCATTTGCTGGCCTGCCTGAAATACTTTAAGTTTAAAGTTTGGACATGGGTTTTACAAAGCTGTGGTTCCTGGTTATAAACTCGGACTATGTACCTTTCATGTTCCACATCCAAAGTGCTTTTCCTGTTGGGGACATAACTCTGATCAAGAAAGGTGCAGCTTGACTAGAAAGACATTGCATTCTATTCTTTCACTCTGTTCACAATTTATTTTTCTAAATATAAACTTGGTTATAAAATAGCCTAGAGTAATGTTTAGGAAAGTATTTGGCAGACAAGAAGAAACAGCTACAAAACAGTGCATTGAGTCTGGCATGGTGGTACGTGCATGTAAGCCCTGCACTCTGGGAGAGTAAGGCAGGAAAAGCATAGGGTCAAGCCTGGCTTGGCCAATGTAGCAAGACCGTGTGTCAAAATGAAAAATAAAATGGGCTGGGGATGTTGCTCAGTGCTAAGGCCTGGGGTTCAATCCCCAGTACCACACACACACACCCCTAAAAAAGAAGGTTTGCTATGCAATTCAGGCTGGCCTTGAACTCAACTATGTAGCCCAAGCTGTCCTCAAACACACAGTCATCCTCCTACCTCAGCCTCCAAGCACTAGAATTACAGGTGAATGCCACAACATCTCACTGACTAAACATATGTGATAACTATAAAGTGCTTGCCTAGCATGCATGAGGTGTGAGCTCAGTGTCCAGTACCACCCCCCAAAAAAACCCAGATAAACCTACAAAAATGGGGGGAAACCCTCCACAGTAGCCCTTAAACCCATCTGCCACAGTTACAGATATAGAAAGAGAATGGGAAACAAGATAGGCAAGGTGATTCTACCCAGAAGTACTCTTAATGCGCTTCAGTGGAGCAAGTTCGTCCCTATTTATAAAATCACCGGAACTTCTTTTTTAGACTGCTTGATACTACCATCCAGTTTGACCAAAAGGAAATAAACTTCCATCTCAAGTTTTCATTGCTGCGAACTGAAGGAAACAGCCTGGGTGGTTACTGCTTGCATGCTCTTGGGAAAGCAGAGAAGAAACCCTGAAGACTCCTATAACCCAACATTTGAAGCCAGGCCCCCACTTTCTGAGCTAGAGTCAGCAGTCCAGAATCCTCCAGGAAATCATGCCCATCTTTCCTGCCCTCTTTGGTGTGGAACAGAACCTACAGCTTGGGTAAGCGAGGCAAGGCAATAAGCCATAAAGGCCAGAAGCTGCAGGGGAGCCAAGGGCCATGTGGGGCAGCACTGGCCCAGGGACCTATGCCACCTGAAGATACTTCCCCAAACAGCCCTCTCCCACCTGCTTCTCTAGACAACACTCTTGACCTTGGCATACCAGGAAGACCCAAGCAAGACCCTGTGGTCTGGTACTGAAGTTTGTCACAATGTACAATCATGTACAGAACCACACGATGTCAGATAATGTACAATAAGCAATAACCATGTGCTAAGAACTTCGCTAACTTTCCTAACACTTCTCACTCTGTCCTTCTGGCAGCTGCCCTACAGCGTAGATAGATCTCTGCTTAGCAAGAGACAGAGCTGTCCAAGCGCACACAGCCAGGAAGCGGCTGGCTGAGAAGGGAACCTGAGTCCTGGACTCCCAAGACCCTCCAGTCTTCCAGAGGTGGCTGACGACCCCCAGTGACCTGGGGAAGTCCTGAGGCCATAGCTTCCTGCAGCCCTGAAAGATGCACATCTGCACACCACCTGGAACTCAGCTAGTCACCCTCATGAGACACACCAAGTGACTCTCACCTGAGGGTGCTGGTGTGGGCTTCATTCCATAACTGCTGATGAATGCTTCCAACACTGGCCATTTTCCAAGTAAGCATTCCCACAGGTGTCTTGCATTTTCCAAGTTTCCAAAAGGGCACTTAGGACTTTGCCATACTGTGGCTTGGGGTTGACAGTGCCTCTGAGAGTTTAGGAGATGGTGGTAAGCTAGGCACACAGGCCACACAGAGCGCAGAGTTCTCTGTCAGATGCTAATCAGGCCCAGCACTGCCCCAGCAGCTGGGCACTCAAGTTTAATTGAAATGTTGGCACTTTTTGGTAAATAAGCAGCTTTTGGGTTGCAATATGGCCCCTCAGTCTACAAAAGGTTTGCCATCACTGGTTGAGGAAAACCTGATTTTGAATTTATCCCTCAGGTTAATTCCTGCCTCTGTCTGCCTCTCTGTCTGTCTCCCTGCCTGTCTTTCTCTCTCCTTTTCTGGTACTAGAGACTGAAACCATTTCTCTCACATGCAAAGCAAGTGTTCTACCACTGAGCTGCATCTCCACCCTTTACACTTTTGAGACATGGTCTCACCAAGATGCGCAGGCTGACTCTGAACTTGTGACCCCAAGCAGCTAGGACTGCAGGGGTGCACTACCACACCCGGACACCAAGCTATTTCAGTACGGCGACAAACACAGCCCCTTCGAAAGAAAGGTATTAAAGAAGCAAGTCTTCAGACCAGCCTAACCCACAGAATTCTTTTCTCTCCCTCTCTCTCCTCCATGAATGCTTTCAGCAGTTTCTCTCAGTATACCTGTGCCCATCATGTCACACAAATACCAGCACCACATGGAGGTGCCTGTTGTACACAGAGCAAAGTAAAGGCTACCATAACGTTTGGCCCAGCAGCAAGCTTATCCCTAAAAGGGTTCAAATGACCATACAGAGTTCAGAAAATGAACTTATGGCACAGCTACTGGATTTACCTGAGACTCAAAGTACAGAAAGACACAGGCAGCTGCTTGGAGATGTTTTACAGATACCTGTTAGCCTTCCACCTCTCTACCCCAAAGCAGAGGGTCTGAACCCTGCTGTATTCCTAGGCCTGGGCTCCCATAAATGCTGATTTGTCTGGGCTAGGGCAGCACATCAGTAGGTCACAGAAGTTCCCCAGGTGCTGCGCATGATGGCTCATGCCTGTAATCCCAGCACTCGGGAGGCTGAGGCAAGAGGATTGTTGCAAGTTCCAGACCACCACGGGCTACAAAGTAAGCTAGCTCAAGGCACACCTGAACTGCATAGGGAGACCCTGTCTCAAAAAGACAAAAAAAAAAAAAAAAAGTCCCCCAGGTGACTATACCCTCAGCCAAAGTGAGAACTACGGTTATAAAACCTCTTAAAGAAATTGGAAGCAGCTCCACACTCAAAAGTAAAAAAAACACTCTCACGGGAGGAAGGAAACAAGTGAACTGAACACTCAGCAAGCTCCATCTTCTCCACGCCCACTGCCTTCTCTCTCTGCCTCCTTGCCAGGACTCAGCTCTCTAGAGTCTGCTTGGGTATAGTCTGCACTTAACTGCAGTCACTGGGCCCCATGCACCTGCCCTTTCAGGAGTGGCTCCTACAGCACCTCGCACACCATCTGCCAACATTCCTGGAGGTGAGCGAGGAAGAACCGTTACACCCATTCTACACCCAGGGGAACCGAGTCCCAGAAGGACACACACCTCATCTGAGGTGGGCAGAGGAGCCGTCCCACTCTTCTGGGTTCACTCCCAAACCCACGTCTCTCCTGGCACTTTCCCTAGTAAGGAAGCTCCGACAGAATGCTAAAGACAAGTGACTTAGCTGGACTCCCACCACCACATAACTTCTCTGCTCTGGAACCTTCCACAGTTCCCAGTGGCCATAGGAGAAGCATAAACACCCCTCACACACCTCCACATCCACATTCTTCTATCTGCTGAGCAAACCGACAGAACCCTTTCTTGCTATTCAAAACCTTCTGCAGCAGACTCTGCAGTCTAAATATCCTTGTCTTCTTTCTCTCCCTCTGATGTTTTCTACTTGTCCCAACCCTGGGAAGCTCAGATTTTTAAATGCATTATTGCTATTCCATCCCATATCTGTCTATGTTTGGAGAACAGAGCTCTCTCCAACTGGGTTGAGCTCTTCAAGGGCTAGAATCACATGTTTGTTAGTGTCCCACATGGGCCCCAGCACAATGTGAGGTCAACAGCACAGCAAACACCTGTGATGGGCACTTGCTGGTGCTCCCTTGGGAAGGAGAAAGCCTGTGTGCCCACAACCAGCCAGCGTCAAACAGCCTCTGCAGAAAACCTCCGCTGGACCTCCCAAGCCTCAGATGCAGCCCTCTGTAAGTAACATGCAAAATCACACACAACAGCGCCAGCTCACAAGCTGCAGTCAGCAACACCCTCTAGGACAGGAAGATTTCTGAGGAAATTCTCAGAATGCAATAGCTTTAGGACCTGTGCTCAGCCACTGGCCACCTGCCTAGCTGCATAGTCTTCACCATTTTCTCAGAATGAATGATCACGCTATACATTTGGTACATCCCTGTAACCCTGGCCCTCTGGGAGGCTGTGGCAGCAATACAAGTTCACACAGGGCCCAGGCAACGTAGTGACACCCTGTCTCAAACCAAAAAATTCAAAAAGGGCTCGGAATGTGGCTCAGTGTGAAGGCCTTGAGTTCAAACTCCAGTACCATCAAAGAACAACAAAAAAAGGATCGACTGCTCTTTACTCTGCGAGGTGCTCATTATTTGTTACTGTTTCATCTGTAGATTTTCAGTGCTAGAACCTATCTTTGAGCTATTTCAATTACTGTGCAGCCCAATCATGTACAAAAAGTGTCAAACAAGTGACAATACTGCCAGGCATGGTGACACACACCCGTAATCCCAGCACTCGGGAGGTTGAGGCAGGAGGATCATGGGAGTTCACAGCCAACCTGGGCTACAAAGTGAGCTCAAAGCCAGCCTGAACTGCATAGTGAAACCCTGTCTTAAAAAAAAGACAACAACAAAAAAACCCACCAAGTGACAATATTAAGGGTTTTAAAAGGCACCTGAAGAACTGCCATCACCCTAACATAAATTCTGACAGGTGAGTGAAGCCACGCATATCTCCTTTCCAAATTTATAAATCTGAATTTACAAATCTAAATTTACAAATCTCACTGACTGGATCACAGAACCCTAGGCTTTATTTTACACAAAAAAGAATTTCCCAATTTGCTTTATGCAAAATAAAATTCCCCAGTTTTTACTCTGCTCACAGAAGAGACAAGGAACACATCACAACCCAACTTTGCTTGCTGCCCCAAGTGAGCAGCCCTGACCACCCAAGCTGCTTCTTGCTCAAGGGCTTTGGTCGTGCAGTCTCCTCTGTGGATGGTCTCCCAGCAGGCCAGTCCTCTCCACGCTGACTTCGAAGACAGCTCATGTTCCAGCTGGGAGAAGCGTTGCAGAGAAGCTCTCCAAACTCCTTACAGCCAATGTTCCAGCTGGGAGAAGCACTGCAGAGAAGCATTCCAAACTCCTCTGACCCCACATGTGGGCACAGCACAGCATTCCCGAGAGGCAGCCTCACAGAGTCCCACAGTACCGTGACCTTAAATGATGCCAAAGCGACTTACGCAATGTGCTACAATGGGGCTGTGTCTTACATCAAAGCAAAGCAGGCAACAAAACACGTCCACAAGCCTCCACCACAACAAAATACAAACTGCACGTACTTGTTTGGTAACCCTCACAATGCCCCAAATTGTAGAAATGCACCTAGTGAACATAATCAAGGTACCACCTGCCATGTATTTAGCTAACAAGAAAGGAGGGAAACGCCTAAGCTCTGATCTCTCGGCAGTAATGATTTTTTTGATTGTGAACATTTTATTTTTTCATTTTAAAATAAACTGATCGCTTCCAGCATGGGGAGTTTGTACCTATACAGGATTTATCCTGATTCTTCTTCGTTCCCCATTCCCCTTTCTCCCCTTCCACCGCTCTTTCTCTTGGTTACAAAGCTTTGCTTCCATTTCATCCTTCTCTTGTCCTTTTCCTCCTTTCCCTTCCTTCCTTCCTTTCCCCTCCCCTCTCCCTTGTTCCCTTTTCCTTTTAAACACTTTCTTCCCGCTTCACAGCATTTACTCTACATTGTGGTCCTTATTTACACTTTCAGTTTACTACCCTAGAGGGAGAATGTGCTATTTACACTTGTATGTCCTATTTAGGTCACTGAAAGAGTACAGTCTCACGGGCATCCACTTACCTCTCAGGTGGTTCCGCCCTGACTAGGAGCTGAGGGGTGAAGCTCTCCTCCTGTGGTGGTGTCTTTTTTACCCACCCTCCTTTGCCTTTGCCTCAGACGGGCCACTTAGTGGGCCTGGAGCTGGAGGAGGACTGTCCCTGGGTAGTGACTGGCCACAGTGTGCTGTCCTCCCTCCCTACCGCAGCAACAGGCCACCCAGGGGAGAGGGCACAGCCTCTACTCCCGGAGCCCATCCACCACCTGTGTGTGCGGCCCTCACTTCTCTGTGCCTCACATACTCAAACGCAAAACCACACCTTTCAGAGGGCTACGGCCAATATCCGAGCAAAGAGTACATTTACAGCAACCAGCACTGCGGCCAAGCCTGTAACTTCAGTAGTCCTCCCGGCCGAGAAGACAGCAAACACGAGATGTCTGAGGGCGAAGGCAAGCGCAGTGACCTCAGCTGTGCACTGAGGGCCAGCTGCTCCTTGACACTGTTCTGTTGCACACAGCGGCGCTCGGCCCTGAACAGGGCTGCACCGGGAGGGGCGTCCTTCCTGTGTTACCACCAAGGCCAGGAGGGCTCGCCGCTCAAAGTGCCCCTGCTCACGGGGCTCGCAGGCCCCACCCTCTCACTCAGGCTTTCTCAGCCAGCGAGCACCTGAGGACAGCAGTGAGCTAAGGTTTGGATCTAACGCGTAAGGCTCTGTGCACATGAGGCTCCTGAGCTCCTGAGGTGCAGCTTTTGTAAGAAACTAAGTTTTTATCTTATTCAGTTTTATTAATTGAAGTCTAGTGGCTATAGCACTGGCCAGTGTAGTGACAGAGGATTCGCAGGTACAAACAGATACTTACGAAAATGAAAGCAGACTAAATATACTGTTATGATTTGCTTCTTCTCTGCTTAATACCACACAGACTTCTCCATAACAACGCACGTGGTTCTTTTTTTCCCCCTTGGTACTGGGATTTGAATCTAGAGCTGACCTTGAACTCACTCTGTAGCCCTGGCTGACCTTGACCTCTCATACATCCTCCTGCCTCAGTCTCCTGAGTGCTGGGATTACAGCCATGTGCCAACATACTCCGCCCCCATTTGCTTCCTGAAGCCACAGTGAACACAGGCTGCCAGCTCTGCTGCTAGGCAGGCCAGCAAAGAGCCTGTGCCGCTGTTACATGTCCTTCCAGGGTAACGAGGAACAAATTTGCAGCAGGAGGTGTTCTCTGCGATGCGACGTCCCTGATTTTTTTTTGGCATACATTATGAAAGCAGTTACAGCTGATGGTTGGGTAAACTTTACCTATTTATTTCTTAGTACCAGGAATTGAACTCAGGACTTAGTGCTTGCCAAGCACATGCTGTGCCACTGAGCTATATCCCCAGCCCCTGGGTAAACATTAAAATAAGTAATTTTCCTGTTTTCCACTCAATACATATAAATGGCAAAAAAGCACTAGGCAGTGTATGTAAACAAACACTCTGGAGCATACAGTGGCAACAAGGAATGTCAAGAGCGGTGACCCGTGCCAGGTTGTGTTCTCAACACTTCAAGGGTAGGAGCTCCGTGAATCTCACAGCACCCCCCCCCCCCCGGCAGGTCCATCTATCCCCACTTTATACACAAAGGAACGTGGAAAACAGTGAGCAATTTGTCCAGGGTCATTAAGATACTATCTCTCTCCTCAGATTGCTCATTTTCACCCTGGGGAAGGGAGAGTAAAGAGCAGACAAGGCAATAAAAATAATAGGTACATAAAATGCTCATACCTTTGGGACTGACATTCTGTACGGTATCCTTGAAGGGAAAAATTATACAGGCAGCTTGGTAGTAGGACATTAGGTAGAGATATACAGGAAGGGTTTCCTGACTTGCACCTTAAAAACTATATTCATTCAACAAGTTCACTTACTCAACAAATATGTAAAGTGAATGCTTACTATCTACATGCCTAGAATTGTTACACTTTGAAACGGAATCAAAATAGAAACAAGTACACAAAAAAAGACTGGGTTTGGAGTTAAAAACAAACTTCCAAGAGAAACACAGTGAAACTGGCATGGTGGCACACATCTGTACTCTCAGCACTGAGGAGGCTGAGGCAGGAGGATAGCCATGTATTTGAGGCCAACCTGAGCCTGGACTGCACAGTGAGTTCAAGGCTGGCCTGAACTACATTGTGGGACCCTGTCTCAAATTTTAAAAAAGAAGAGAGAGAAAGACATGGAGAGAGACAGAACAAGGTGTCCATTCTGCTTCCCATGAAAGGAGAGGGGGCTAGAACAGGGATTGCATTGCCAGAACTCATCCCGGCACGCACCGTCAGAGAGCTGGAGTGTCACAGATAAGGAGTCTCCCCATCCTGTGAAGGATGCGAGGGAGCTAAGGAACATGACGATATCTGCAGTCAGGCGTGGGAAAGCCCAGAGCATGCGAGGGGCCTCCTTCGCATTCCCTGAGCTCCAGTGAGCCACTGCTCGGTCTGCTAACCAGACCCTCCCCTAACAGCAGAGATCTAAGCCAGCAGCTTCAGTCTCCTCTGCTTCTGCAAAGAGGAGAAAGTGCAGAGCTGAAGTGCAGTGAGGCTCTGGGGGCAGGTGGGCTCCACAAGGAGGCCCAGAACGAATGAGACTGCTCTTCCTCTTCCTCCCTAGGGCCAGGATTCTCCACACCAGCACTCCATTCATTTTCTCCCTTACACTTCAACTGAATTAGCGAGGAGAAATGGTTTGAGCTGGGTGTGCTGGTACACACCTGGAACCCCAGCATTCTGGGAGACTGAGGCATGAGGGTTGCAAGTTCAAGCCCAGCCCAGGCAGTTTGGCAAGTCCCTATCTCAAAATAAAATACATAAAAAATGGCTGGAGATGTAGCTCCGTTCAAAGGCCCTGGATTCAATTTCAATTCTCAGTATCACTAAAAAAAAAAAAAAAAAAAAGGAAATGATCTGTTGCTAATGAATCATGTCAAAGAAATGTGGGCAGACCTGTTTACATATTTTAAATAGAGGTGCTATGACTAGCAGGTGGGACCGTCGCTAGGGCTTACACAGCCTGCTTTCCAGCCCAGAAAGAACCTTTGCGCTCTTCCTGGACCATGATCAGTCATCCTTACACATACACCAAAAGGCACCAGGCAGATTTCAGCCTAAAGCAGTTTGTTGTGGTCCATCTATGAGACTAAGTATATGGTTTTCTTAAAGTACTGTACACGTGGTAGCATTTTTAAAATACACGCACTTGACCACTAAAATAAATTAATTCTCCATGTTTACCCCACGATCCACAGCCTCAGAATGACGTGAGGTCAGTGAGGTTGTGAGAGGTTATACAGAGACATGTATGAACATATGTAGAGAAGTGATCCCCCAAATGAGATCCAAGAACTAAAGAACTTGTGCTTGGAACATCTTATGAGTTTAACATGCTGCAATGTTATTAAACTGCCTGGGCGTGGTGACGTACTGCTGTAATCCCAGCACTAAGGAGGCTGAGGCAGAATTACCATGAGTTTGAGGCCAGCCTGAACTACAAAGCGAGACTGTCTCTAAATAAATAAATAAACAAACAAACTTTCCAGGGTGATGGCAGAGGGGTGCTGGGCTCCTTCTGGGAGTAATGAAAACCCTAAAACTGTGGTCACGGAGCCACAGCTCTGCGGATACCTGAAAGCTACTGACATGTACTTTAAATGGGCAGATTGTATCAGTTGTGAATTATATAAATCTCCTGCAAAAAAGCAAAACAAAACTAACTCCAGGAAGACTTATTTTCATACAATTAAAGAGAACAGTGGACTTCTAGCCACCAAGATATAACCACTCAGTTATTCAAAGACATTGGTGACAGTGTCCCTATTTTCAATTTTGTCCTTTTAAGAAGCAGGAACAAACACTTGCTATCCTAACCCTCAGCTAGGATGGCCAGTCTTCCCCCAAATTTAGTCTCAGTTGGAGGCTAAATGATTAGTCTACACCAATTCTTCTCCTCCCAAGGTCTAGTTACCTAAAATAAAGCCCTTGTCCCTTAAACCTGAGGCCAAAGTCTCACACTGAATGAAAGGGCTCTGATCTCCCCACAGTGTGCCCAGTACTTGCACAAAAGTCACTAAGAAGAGAGTGACTTCCAGTTTAAGGGAGGAAAAACCCAAAACATGAGAGAAATCTACTATTCCCTCCCCCAAGCCCCTATTTAAGCACTCAGTTCCGAAACAATGTTCAGGTCCAGCGCCCTCCTCTCAGGATGCTGAAGCCTGGAACGCAGAGCCCCATTTCATACAAAGGCACTCAAAGAAAACCTCACAGCTCAAAAAGGAACGACAGCACTACCTGCCTCGCACCAAGGGAGAGCAGAGGGCTTGAGCCGCTTGCTCAGAATGAACCACTTAAATCTTCAGTCAAGCCATACTTGGGAGTAATCTCAAGATCACTATCCATGTGGAAGGTGTGGCTATTTCTGCTTTTCCCCAGGGAAGCAAAGCACATACTTATCTTTTAATCCTTCACATAAAATAAACTCAAGCCCCAGAATCCCACATGTCCTCTTATGAACTATAGCCAGGTTCTCATTTGTATTCCTAGCAAAAGAAATGTTCCTCATGGGATAATCCTCAGAAGAGGTGATATATGAAGACTGAGTATCAGCAGGCCTCCAGCCAGGCTGCAAAAAACTGACTCTTAAATGAAAAGAGATTACTTACAGTCTCAAATGAACTAATTACCAGTCTGGAAAGGCTTCCAGCTCAGAGCTTGCTGCCTGCATTCATCAAGGTTTCTAGGACAACTTGGAGAAAAATACATAACTAAGTAGATGAGTGATTAGATTCCCTGAAAATAACTGCTATCATTACCTTATCATAATGTATGGAAGCGCTGCCAACTTCATTATCATACAGCACACATTTGTCTATGCAAATATCTTCAACAGAAAAAAAATTTAAAATATTCAGTCTAACTTAGAATTTTAAAGAAACTTCCAAATAGAATCCCCAAATGAAGAGCCGGGCGTGGTGGCACACACCTGTAATCCCAGCACTCTGGAGGCTGAGGCAGGAGGATTGTTGTGAGTTCAAGACCAGCCTGGGTTACAAAGTGAGCTCAAGGCCAGCCTGAACTGCATAGCAAGACCCTATCTCAAAAAGACCCCAAAAAACAAAAAAAAAGAATCCCCAAAAGAAGCCCAGGTAGATTCTGATTCTGAGTACTGAATTACCTTACAATTTCAGGCTCTGAAAACAATGATGTGTTCCCTTTTGGCATCCCATTTGAATAGATATTTGGATGATACAGGAATAGAGTTTTAAAAACTACTTAAAAGAACCCGGAACTCAGTTAACCAAGCTACAGAAGAAACTCTAAACCCGTCTGTGTTATTACAAAAAAATATCCTGGTTGACTTGTTTATATACCTTAGAAAACCAAAGACTTCAAAATCCAGTAGAACAAAGTCCAGGAAAGCAGACCCTTTCTAATTCAACACCCTGTCATTTTTGGTCAATGAGTGTTGTTGAATAAACAAACAGGCAGAAATGTAGCTTCCAAAAGTCAAAACTTCAAGGAGAGATTCACTTTCAGTAAAGATTTTAACATGTAACGTTATCTTTCCCACAGATTTAAAAAAATTGTTATGACTCAAATATCACTAATTATCTTTTGTTTTTCAAGAACAAAATACACCAAATGCAGAGCAAATAAGCCCTGATGTGCATGAACTTCATGAAGATTATTTAAATAGAAGAAAACTGGGATGAAAAGCTATCCATATCACCACAGGGCAATCAGAAAAGAGCAGATCTGCACCTTTGCTAACAACCTTCTCCAGAACTGTCTGACTCCTCTGGCTTCTTTTTCTGGCCTCTTGATTTAGAATCTTTCCTTTCATGTAGCCAAGAACTTGTATTTCCCTTGTCTCCTCTTACTTTTCCCAAACTGTCTCCCAAATCACCTGTGTGACAAACCTCCCTTCCACAGAGTAGGCTGAAAATATCCTGTCCCTAAACACTGGCCTTTTTGATTTTATGGAAGTTCCATTTCCTTACAGGAGAGGCCTGGTCTATTTCTTCAAGTTAAATTCACTGTGCTCCATAATAAAGAAAACAAAAATCACTCAAACCACAGGCAGCACTGAGTCACCCAGCACCACTACCCCTCTGGTTGTTCGTGCAAATTTGCCGTTTCTCGTGCCAACCTTGTGTTCTCTGCATCCTTCTACTGTCTATACTTTCCCTATAGAATTTTCCCTTCTAAGTTCATAAGTCCTAAAGCAAATACATACAGAATTTTCACCTACCATCTGTTTCCCAAGGTGAAACAAACTCAGGGGATGAAAGAAACTATGGACAGACACGAGCTCACCTGCAATGGTATATTGTAACGTTCCACTCTCCGCACATACATTGTCAGGGAATAAAGGGGTGGAAGAAGGAGTAGACTTTATACAAATACTGCAGAAGATTATTTTGCTAGATCTTCAGAACAATCGAGATATGACCTGCAAGGGTGCATTCTTGACCTTAGCTCCAAGGCTGCCTTGGGTCAAGGACCTTTTCCTCTTCCATGCCTCTCTGCCATCCTGCTTCTGCCCTACCTTCCTTTACCTTGAGGTTGCCAGGTATTTTGTCCATGGGAAGTCAAGAAAGTGACTTAAAACAGCATACTTTATTACTCCCATTTACACATAGCAAAACCAAAACTGGAAAGGTTTTAGACTGGACCAACCAATGTCACATGACTACTAAGTGTCATCACAGGCCCATGCTAAGCTCACCCCTCTTCCAATGCAGTAGATGTCTACTACTCCCTCCCATAAGTTCTGTCCATTGCCAAGGGATCAACTCCCTAAAGAGTCAGTATTTCAAAGCAAGCTGGGCATGTTGGCGCATGGCTATAATCCCAGCACTCTGGAGGCTGAGGCAGGAAGATCGCCATAAATTCAAGGTCAGCCCCAGCTGCATAAGCAAGTTCAAGGCCAGCCTGCACTACCTAGTGAGACCCCGGTTTAAAAAACAAAAAATTAAAGCAAGGGTAACCCTTTGACCTTTGGGATACCCCTTCATTGAGCTAACAAGCTGGAAATCCATTCTCAGTCTCCCCACCCAACTACTTCGTTGCACAATAACTTCCAACAGTTCATGTTCAAAGGAACTTACTCATAAAGACACTGATCATCCCCAACGTTTGCATCAGCATAACGTTTCAGGCTGATGCAATATTTCTAATTCTCAAACTTCACAGTTAATGAGGAGAACACAGAACAGTCAAAAATTATGCAAGACAAGGCTACATATTTTTTACTTCACCACATCTGCCTCTCTGGGTCTCCTCTGAGTCACTGTCTTTTGTGTTCAGTCATCATTATAAGAAGGATCATTTTTCCACCCAAGAATTACTTTGTTTTTTTAAAGAAAAACTGATGAAAATGGGATTCCATTGCATCTTTTACCATCTTGCTAAAATGCTGGCCTCTATGTTATTACCTCAGATACTATGTTGCTCTGATTTTCACCATTACCATTTTTAAAAACAGGAAGAGGCCCATTAAAGCTACAATTCATTTATTTATTTATCAGAAAAAACCGACATGAAATCCTATCACCTACCAGGACCTGGGACCCAAAAGTGAACAAGAATTGTCCATCCTCTCACAGCCTGGTGGAGAGAAAAAGTAAAGAAATATATAATAAATTGATGGAGCAATCCTAAGGCACGAGGAGGGCCTGGCACAAGTGCCTGCCTGGCAAGCGCAAGGTCCTGCGTTTGATTCCCCCGTACCCCAAAAAAAAAAAAAAAAATTCTAAGGCAAGAGGGCAGCACACGGCTTGGGGCAGCGACCACCAGAGCACGCTCCCTGGAGGAAGTGGTCTCTGTGGTCTTACAAACATCTCTTTCTCAATTTCGGTACAAAATAGACCTAAAAGACTGAACCCTATTTCCTGAGCGGTTATAGGATTTATTTGCCAACAGTGAAGTCGCAACCATTTTTGACTACCTGTCCTGAGTTTCAACCTTTAATGCTCCCTTGCAACAAATCACAAGTTTAACAAATTTAGTCTTCGGGCGCTTTTCCACAGGTCTACGGAGTAGGATTAAAGATAGGCACAATGAAATAAAATGCACACTGTTTAAAGAAATAATAATTGTCCTGGCTGGAAATGAACACTGTCAACAATTCAAGGCCTACAAGGCATGGCTGTCGAAGAGGAAACTGAGGTTCAAAAAAAGTCCCATTTTAATACAACAGCATCAAAGGTCTCTTTGAACACCAGAAGAGCTGGAACAAAAAGAGGAACAGAAGGCTATTGTGGGGCTTTAGCCGCCTCCGCCGACGAACCCTAAACACACTGCAATGGTAAACAAACAAGCCTCTGAGCTGCGATCTGACGCGGTAGCCTGACAAAACATTACAATTTAGGAAATCTCTCCCCATTCATTATTTCCCAAAGCCCCACCTGGCAGCTCCGCGGGTTTTGCTGGTCCCTGGGTTTATTGCTTGTAAATTACAATGCACAGCACGCCTTTCAGAAAGAAGGTGCGAGCAAATGAAAACAACCGCGGCTTGAAAGCTCCCTAAAAGACAGTACGTGTAACCGGAATGCATTCTGCCTGTGCTACGAGCAGGACCGTCGCTCCTTTATGCCACTCTGGGGGGTCTTGAACTCTAACGAAGGCCACCAGTGGCCGCTCCAGGGCGGATGGGGCAGGGGCACCTTCCACACCTGACCCACCGGGACCCGCGGTGCCTTTCTCCACTTCCACGGCCGGGCGGCGCGGCTGAGCCGGGCGTGGGGGCTGCCGGCCCGGCCGCGCGGGCTTTGCAGTCCCAGAGGGCGGGCTCTCGAGCCCGACTTCGCCCCGGACCGCACAGCCTCCCTCACCGGCTCTGGGAGGGACGCGGCGGCGCGGGCGGTCGGGCTCCGAGGCGGTGGGGCCCGCGCGCGCCCCCCGCCCCGCTCCGCTTCCGGGGCGCCGACCCCCAGCTCCGCGTCGCGGCCCCGGCCCGGCCGCCCTGCCCGCCCGCGCCCCGCGCCCCGCGCACCGTGTGCGACTGCAGGCTCTGGCTCGCTTCGATGGCCGCCGTCAGCGGCACCGTGTCATCCAGCAGCACCTTGCCGGCCAGCGGCTTCTCCATGAAGGCCATCCCGCCGCCGCCTGGGGACGCGGCCAGCACCAGGGCGCAGACTCCTGCCGCCGCCGCCACCCGGCCAGCTCCGCGCGGCTCCGCCGCTGTCAACACGCGCCGCCCCACGCGCCGCCTCCGCGCCCGCCGGGTCCTAGCGCCGCCGTACCCACGCCGCCGACGCTGTCAACCCCGGCTGTGCAGCCGCCTCCCGCCGGGTCCTAGCACCGAATCTCCAGGGAGTTGGTGATGTAAGGGTCAACCCTGGCTGCACGTTAACTTTGCGCTCCTCCAGGGTTCTTACACATTGAACAATTGCTGTCGGTTGTACCCTGTTGTCGCCCTGGACTTGAACCTTTCGGCTCCTCGCAAGTTTACCGCAGACCTAGTACCTTAGCACCCTGCAAACCCTGAATTCTCATCACCAGGGATTCTTAGATCCTTAGACACTGCATGCAGAGCCCTGGAATCCAGGAAAGCCTAGACTTCCAAACCAAGCCTCGCAGAATTGGGCTTTTCTGATGAGAGCCTCCGAAGCTGGGGCTGTTGAACTGGGGACCCTTAGAAGTGGACCTCTCCCACCCATGCCTTCCACACCCAAGCACACTAAGTCTCAGAAGAGCCTTCCGGGATGAACCTTCTGTCTATGCCCTGCAGACGCACAGGTTTCTAAAACAAGCCCCGCTCAATCAGATTTTTGTTTTGTCTTTTTGAGACAGGGTCTCGCTATGCAGTTCAGGCTGGCCTTGAAGCCTAAACTGGTCCCAAACTCACAACAATCCTCCTGCCTCAGCCTCCCCAGTGCTGGGATTACAGACATGCGCCACCACGCCCAGCTCTGACACTTTACAAGAACCTCTCAAGCTGAATCTTCAGACCAAGAGCGCCTAAGAGTGTGACCCTCAAACCTGGCCCTCACACTTGGAAGCTTGGAACCCCAGAACCCTCAAACATAAGCTCTAAGAACTGGGGTTTCAAAGTAGCTGATCCAGAGACTTCCAGCCTTTTCTGGCCCCAGCTCTCAGCTCAGCCCAGACCTTCATACCCCAGAACTTTCGATCAAATCCCTCAGACCAAGAGTCTCTGGTCCCACCATACTGGCTCCACGGACCCCCAAATCAAGAGCCGGAGTAACAGAATTAACTTTGCAGCCCCAAAGCTGCTCTAGTTTTGCTTAAGGCTACAATCCAGACATCTTTGCCCCCGGGCAACTTTCCAGGCGGGTGAAGTTAAATTTGGAGTCAGATGACCAGGATCTTCAGGGCTCTGCCATTTGTTAATTTGAGTAAATTGGCCAAGCTTGCTGGTGTACACCTGTAATCACAGCACTTGGAAGGCTGAGGCAGGAGAATCTTTGTGAGTTCAAGGTCAGCCTGCGCTACAAAGTAAGCTAAAGGCTAGCATGAACTACACAGCGAGACCCTGTCTCAAAAAAAAAACATTAATAGGAAGAATGCAATAGAACAGGAAGAGACTTGGCACATAATAAAACTCAAGCAATATTACTTCCTTCCTTTCCTTGTAATTCACAGAATTGAGGATTTCTAATTCTTTGTTTTCACTAAGCATTTGCCTTGCAAACAGGGAACAATATTGGTAATTCCACCTCCACCCCATAAATTTTGACATCAAAGGCCCAGATTGTCTTAAAGGGTACCCCACTAGAAATCAAGCTTAAAAAGATTGTTGGGCAACCTTAGGAAGTCAAGTGCCCATGACAGACTTGCTTCAGAGGCCAAGACCCAGAAGGGGGAGATGCAAGGAAGGAATCATCAAAATTAGAAATTTATCCCTAAAATAATGAGCACTCTTCCTATATTACATTTTTGTCCCAATGTGTTTCAAAGCAGCAGTCTATGAAAGCAGAACTGTACATCATAGTGGGAGGATTCAACCTTTATTTCCATTTAATTGCCAGAATCACAGAAACCAAAATCCTGTTTAATCATTACTGTTATGATGGGGACTGACCAACACAAGGCTCTGCTCAAATACTGCTTGTGGGAGATACGTTGGCCCCAACACTGGGATGTAGTCATTTCTTAAGTATTTACTGAGTACATCATGTAATAAACCCCGTATTGGGGAGTTGGGATTTAATAGTACCTATCAAAGGCTTTGAAAATGTTCTCACCCTATAACTCAGTAATTCTGCCTCAAGGAGGATTATACTAAGGACATAATCAGATTTGTGCAAAGATACAGTATTCAAGGACAATTATCTAATTCTGTGATTAGACAAATCATGATACAGTCACGATTTACTGTTGCAGTACTAGAGACTGAACCAGGGCATCATGCATGCTAAGCAACTGCTCTACCATTGGGCTATATCCTGGTCTTCATTTTGGGGCAGTCTTGCTAAGTTATCCAGGGTAGCCTTGAACCTGTGATCCTTCCCTCAGCTTCTGGAGTAACTGGGATTCCAAACATGTGCCACCATACCCAGCTTCTTGAATTTCTTACAGTGTTAAAGATCAAAATGGCATAGTGATATACATGTGTAATGTCGGCACTCTAGAGGGCTGAGGCAGAAGACCACAAATTCAAGCCCAGCCTGGGTAACTTGGCAATTAGCAAGACGCTCTCTAACACAAACAGAAACAAAAATATTAAAAGAGGGCTGGGGATGTGGCTCACAATGAAGCCCTGGGCTCAATCCCCATTATCCCAAAAGAGAGAAAGAAAAAAAAATCATATTACTAGCTGGGGTGCAGCTCAATGATTGAGTACATGTTTAATATATATATGAAGGCTTGGATTCCATCAGCAGCACACACACAGAATAATCAAATTATCAAAGAATAAATGATGCTGGGGAATATTCTTGACATTACAGTAAGTTAAAACAGTAATATATGCATCTGATACTGATGGGTTTGCAGAAAAAGCACCAGAACATACCAAAATGTTTCCTCTAGGAAGCAGAATCATGATTTCTTTATGCTTTTTGCATTTTTCACAGATCTCTAATAGGAACGTTTCATTTTTATGACTACGGGAAAGTGTTATTTTAAACAGGGTCCAGCGCTGACAAGCCACTGGTTCCACACAGTTAATTCCTCAAAAGCATTCCCTGAATGCAGCCAGCTGCAGCTTCACTCCATTTTCCCCGTGTTCTGCACACATCGTCCAATGCTGTACCTTGTTCATAGCTTGTTCCTTGTGAAAAATTTCAAATGACCCGAAGAGGGCATTTTGCACTGTTTCCAAATTAGATTTTTTTTTCCACTTTAGATTGTGTGACTAGAGGGTAATACTGTGTATTCATGTTAGATTGCGACAGCAATGCTTTCATGCAGTGTTATTTTTCTCTCTTCTTTTCTAAGTTCTGAGGATTGAAGTGGGGCTCCTTGCGTGCTAAGCAAGGGCTCTGCCGACAAGCTATACACTCTACTCTTTTCTAAATTTTTGAATAGGGTCTCACTAAGTTGTCTAAGGTGGGCTCAGATTTGATCTTCTGGCCTCTGCCTCTGCCTGTGGAGGAGCTGGATGACAGGTGGGCATCACCGTACCCAGGTTCCCTAAGTGTTACCTGAGGACTTCCAGTGTTGGGGGGCGTGTGGGTAACAAAACAGAAAATAAGCAGAGGTCTTCTCCAATACTGTTGTTAGGAATACAAGAAAGACTGTCAGTGACTCCCCGGGCAGTCTGTGTGGAATTCAGACCACAGCCACCAGGGGCAGGTAAGGGAGAACAATGCCAGCCAGGCTGGCCTGTGCAGCAGCAGTTCCCGGGAGACAGGTCCAGCAGGACTTTGTTTTCAGAACTGGGGATTGAAACCTGGGCCTTTGCACCAAGCTACATACATCCCCAGCCCTTTCTTATTTTTTGAGACAGTGTCGCTTGCTTTACAAAAGTCTTCCTGCTTTATAGCAATCCCTGTGCCTCTGCCTCTCAGAGCGCTGGGATTACAGGCATGTGCCAGCATGCCCAGTTTTGATGAGGATTTTTTTTTAAAATCTTTTTGAGACAGGGTCTCACTATGCAGTTAAGGCTGGCCTTGAGCTCACTTTGTAGCCCAGGCTGGTCTCGAACTCCTAACAATCTTCTGGCCCCAGCCTCCTGAGTGTGGGGATTATGGGCATGCACCAGCACTCTGGCCCCTAAGGACAGTTTTTAAGGAGAAAAAAACATTTTTTTTTTTTTTTTTTGCAAGATCCAAGACAGGCACAGGAAAGTTAAATAACAAGAAGTATGTCACCTGCTATCAAGCTACTTAGGCACATAAATGATTGGTAACAATGAAAACATGCAGTAACAGTCTGGTCCAGAGGCTAATGGGAGCTCTGGGAGGAGATGAGCCCTGAAGACTGGAGGAGCAGACCGGAATGTGGGCAGGCTGGGCAGGAGACGCTCAGTGGAAGGGGAGAAGGAGCCCTTCACACCCTAGGATCCTAGCTCTGCTGTAACATCTTCTCCTGACAGCCACTTAGGGCATTCTCTGAACAGGCGTCTCTGACAAGTCTAGGGAGCTACTCTGAGACTTCAATGACCACTAACACACTCTTTACCTGGGCAGTGCAGCTTCAAGAAGTAAAAGGTGGGTAAGCAGGTAAAAGCGGTACAGGAGAGAGGAGGAGAGAGGTGGAAGGAAGTTTCCCCTGGCAGGAAAAAGTCACAATCCGATTGAAGAACTAGGCAGAAAGCTGCCCTCACGAATCTTGGTCGTGCCAAGGGCCCGAACTGAGGCAACTCCTTGGGATCCACAACTGACTAGCACCAGACTTCTCTCTGCTTCAGCTTCCCCTTCTGTAGTACAATGGCGACGGACACAGCCATGCTAGCCCCAAAGAATTACTGAGGACTGAACGCATTTATGCAGGTAATGACCGAAAAGAGGGTGCTACAGCAGCAGGTATCAGCTCTTACATTAGAAAGGGATTCACCAAAGCTGAAAGGAATTCAAATGCTTCTCTCTCCAGGAAGGAAGAGGATATGCCAGCTTTTCCTGACTAGGAAAAGGAAACCGAAAGTGAGACTGTCTGATGGGATAGAGGCGGGGCAGACTTACTGTGCCTTCCCTCCCTCTGGACGCTCTCACCGGAAGGGAGCCCCTTCAATAAACATTACAGTACCTCAAGAATTACCGTCTACTCACAGCAGCGCCTTGTCGGTAATCTCCTTAAAATCCTGGGATTAACTGAATCTTTTTTTTTTGCGGTACTGGGGATTGAACTCAGGACCCAGCGCTTGCTAGGCAGGCGCTTATTCCACTGAGCTATATCCCCAGCCCTAACTGAATCTTAAGAACTGCTGGGGACCCAGGTCCAATCGATCTCAACATCCATTTGGCTTTTGATTTTCTGTTCGTTGGTTTTGCAGTACTGGAAATTGAATCCAAGGCCTTTAAACTAACATACAGTCCCATCCCTTCATTTTTTACTTTGAAACAGGGTCTAAATTGTCCAGGACTGGCTTGGATTTGCAATCTTCCTGCCTCAGCTGCCAAGTGTGATGGGGCTGCAGGCTGGCCTGTAATTTCAGGGTTTAAATGACCCTCCTTCCTCAGCCTCCTGAGTAGTTAGGACTGTAGGAGGAAATCAGAGTGAATGTGGGAAATCCTCACAAAGCTGGTACACATCAAATCCAGTTCCTCAGGCTGGGTAAAGCTGATGAGGAATGAACAGTGACCTGTGCTTTGTCCCATACACAACTACTTAGGGTAGCAAGAGGGAAATAAGTATTTTATATTCTCCTACATTGCCACGTGTTTAGCTGGGCTACAGGTTGTTTAAGACGTGACATTTGGCCAGACTGATCAATGAATTTTAGTTATGATGTTTCTAATGCTTGGGAACTGCCCTGCAAAACCCACACCGAAACTGTGAACTGCTGCCAAAGCAGCACAGTCTCCCAACTAAAAACAATTTTCTTTCTTTAATATTCATGATCTAGATACTAACCAAATTCCACTCACAATTAATTCTTATTTCCCTTATATGTTGCTATCTCCCATCACATTAAAGGGCAATTTTACCCAGGTTATAAGAAATCTTTCAAACTGCTTTATAGTTAAGTAAATAGATCTTAGAAATAAAACTCTGGCACTGCACATAGTGGCACACAACTGTAATACCAGTACTCAGGAGGCAGAGACAGGAGGACTGCCATAAGTTCAGGGCCAGCCTGGACCACACAGTAAGACCCTGTCTCAAAAACAAACAAAAGTGGAGCCTCTTATTCATCTTATTCTATTGACAGACTTAATTTCTTCCAGCTGGTGATTTTACTCCAAATCCAAATTTCTTTGAAGACACTGCAAATTCATGGCTCTAATGTGTCCACAAAGGGAGGCAAAGATAAGAACAAAGGCAGTAAAACATCTGGAACCTTGGAGGTAGTACTCTTGTGCTATCTGCCCAAGAGTAAATAGGCAGTCCTGTTGCACTGCTCAGATAAAGCTAGTTAATAAACTACACCAACGTACGAGGTAGTCACAATGGCACAATCACTCAGAAAGACAGCCAACCCTTGATAAAATGTTTAAATATAAAGTCTTAGTAATTACTAATCATTCAGCACAGAATGAAAACCCATGGTTACCTCAGAGGTACTGGTATACACTCAGAAACTTCCAGATGAATACACAAATCACATCCCCAAGACAAATGGCAGATGTGGCGAGGCAGTCCCCCTGCTACTGTAAGATTTGCTGCTGATAAAAGAAGAGTGGCCAGGGATGTAGCTCAGCGGCACAATGCCTGCCTGGCAAGTACAAGGTTGTGAGTTTGACTCCTGGTGCCAAAAAAAAAAAAACTATGGCATTTTACCAATATGGAAATGTTTCTAATATAAAATCTGTTAAGCAATTTTCCAGTACTTTAGGCTGCAATTGCTTAAGTTGGGTATTCATTTCCATGGCACTCAAACATCACATAAATCAGACTGTCATAAAGCCCTGTGTGGAAAGTGCTGGTAGTTTGGCCTAGCTTAGTCATTGCTTGCGTATTCCCTCCCACATGTAACCTGTGGTCAAGCCCACCTCTCAGTAACGTGGGGAGGACCTCCTCATGTGAGGCCCACCCCAGCTCTGTCAGTCCTTTTTGGCAGCTTGTCTGGGCTGGAAATGGGAACGCTAACCAGCCCATCTTTTTTTAATGTACTGACTTTGACAAAGCATGAGAGGACTTGAGACTCAGCTCCGGGTGAAAATGAAGTCATGACTCAGAAAAAAACCAACATCTCCCTGCCTATTTTTCTGATCCAATCTTTCCTGATTTAGTGGGACCAAAGACCATGACCCCCAAGGAGCATTAAAAATGTGGCAATGCTCTTCTTTAGAAGTTAGTTTGCAAAGTTGCACTGTGAATCTGCTACCCTCCCTCACCCCCATCCTTGGCCTTGCATTTAACTTTTCATGGTTACACTCTTAGCAATTCTGCCCGAGACAGTCACTGAGCAGCAACCATGATGTGTACTTGCGCAAGCCATCAAGTAATATACAGGGAACTGCTGTTACTGTCCCAGGAGAACAAATACAGAACATTCTGAATGTAAAAATTCTATAGACTGATTCCAATTACTTTAAATCCCACATAAAAAAATACTACTACAGATACGAGGGTGCTCCCAGGAGTGGGACCGGGGAAGGCCCACGTGTGACTGTACAAGGGCCCTGAGCCGTGCAACCTCAGGTTTGAATCCCAGATCTCTTCCATGTGAGTCGTACAATCTTAGAGGAGTTACACAGCATCAGTCCATTCCCTTGCTTATAAAAATAGATGTTAACTTGACAAAGCTGTTTTAGGGTTAGAATAAGCATAGACAACCAGCTCGAGTATTGCAAAATGGTAGCCCTGAGGTTTTGTTTCGTTTTGTCGTTTTTTGGCAGTACTGGGGATCAAACTCAGGACCTTGCATGTGCCAGGCAGGCGCGTATGCCACTGAGCTATGTCCCCAGCCCAGCTCTGAGTATTAATGAACACATCATGCACCATTTAAGGACCCACATGCTAGGGCTGCTGCCAAGTCTCACTGGAGGAGTTCTATAGGAGTATGCAGCTTGGCCTCAATTCTCTTATTTTGTTCCAACACTGTGACAAATTTTCAGCATTTCTATCAATTCACCTTTAACAAGTCTTCTTTAGGTGGATCTCGGCCTCCACAAGCTGCCCATTCTGAACTCCTAAGCACAGCTGCCTTGTTCCTGACAGTAACTTATATTTTCTTCCTACTTCAAATACTGTAAGATGGTATATTAACAGCTGTAGTTAAAGAACTCATTTTATACACATCACTGTGCTCTAGTGACAAGAATAATTCTAGTAATCTATTCGACTGCTTCCTTTTTTGATAAAAGACAGAACAAAACCTGGTTACTTACCAGCTGGGGGAAAACCCATTTTCCAAGAAAACAAGGAGCCCACCAGTTATACCAGATCTTAATCAAAACTAAGTCAGTTACTAGCTAAAGCTACCGAGCATAAACGGGCCACTTGTATGTTGTTTCACACCTTGTCTGAAAAGTGTTGGCCGAAAAAAAAGTGTTGCCATATTAGGGGTGTGTACTTAGTACTAACATATTGAATATCACCAAACTTAACGATCTGGTCTCTTTGGTCTTATTTCTTAAGGTTTTTTTCCTCATAATAAGAAGTGGTCTATGTAATGTGAGGCAGACCCATATTTTCAAGGGAGATAGAAAAGAATGTGTATCTTTTCAAAACTTTGTACACAAGATTCTGCTCCAGGTTAAAAATACTAATAGGCTGGCTGACAACCTGAAAATTAGCCTATTACCAGCCTGCTCGAAATTCAGGAAAATCTCTAACCTCACTCCCATGGAGATGGACAACAGCAGCTAGTATTCACAGGCCAACGCTGATGCTTACGTCTGTGCCTATCGTTTTCAACGACAGTCCTGCCCAGCATGTTACCATCACTTTAAGGATGAGACATGGTCCATGTAGCTGAGTCCAACTATGCACATAAGACTCTCCTCTGACAATAGAAAAACCACTGGAAAGGCAAGTTCCAGGGAAGGCTGACCAGGGTGCCACCTTGGTGCAAACAACGACTCACAATAAACCCTGACCCCAAAACAGCTGAGGAAAGCATCTAAGAATATTTATTGGTGATGGGGAGGTGTTCAAAGACAACTCAACTAGACTTCCGGGAAGATGGCGACCGGGTAGGCAGCAGAGAGAGAACCTCCCAGAGGATTACCACCCAAACAATGAAATATAGCAATATGAAGACAGAAATAAGGACTTCCGGGAAGAAGACGACCAGCCGAGAGAGCGAGTGTGGAGGGAAGAACGGCTTCAGCTCCTGAACCCGACAAGAGAACGCGCTACTGGGACAAACTGCGCCAAACTGGGCAGCGCTCCGGGAGCCCGCTCAGAACCCCAGCCCCGCAGCCAGCGCTGCGCGAACTGGAGCAACAGTGACCGGCCAGCGGGATTTCTGAGTCGGGGAAAATCTCCATCCAGGGAAAAACATCTGAACGGCACTCCTGTCTGCACGATCACAGGGTGAGTTAAGTGCGCCCTCTAACCGGTTTTTCCTGAATCGGGAAGAAGCTCAGCCCAGCGAGAGACATCAAAGCAGCTTTAAGGACTGCGGGATCTCCCGGGTGGGAAGACCTACTTAGGCGCCCCAACGGGTTTTGTGAGGGGGGAAGGAGCTCCACCCAGGGAGGAACACCTGAGTGGCCTATCTGCAAGAATCCTGGGGTGGCGAGCTGTTT